>JAIFRP010004408.1:1704165-1718267 GCA_032403825.1 Odynerus spinipes
GTGTGTGTGTATATGTACTGTGTGTGTATCATATTTTATATAAAATATAAAAGGTTATAAATGTATTCGATGTTACAGGGAATCGCCGGCGTGACAATCTCATATTTTCGCGCGTAACGCCAATGGGATCCAATTGCATTTTTACGTTTAAAATTTTTTTCGAAAATTGGCGGATAAAAACTATTTTTAACTAAAACTATGTATAAGAAACAATTATTGTATATAAAAAAGGGAAGGCGAGTATAGCGAACCAATCACGGAAATATATTGAAAAGGGAAGTAGGAGGCGAGCGTAACGAGCTAACTACCCCATCAAATTAATTAAAGGAGAGGGACCTAGTGAGGGCTAAAGGATGAGCTGGTTGAAAACGGGAAGCGAATTAAGAAATTGAGATACATAATATATTAAAACAAATGTATATTTAACAACAAATACAATCAATTACTTTCTTACTTACAATTAGTATAACATATAGATGATATAATGCATGGTGTACACATTTTTTATCTATTTTAATACTATCGTTAAAAAAATATATAAAAGTTTAATACACAGCAGAAATCACTTTGAAGTAATATATAAAAGATAATCTCTGATTTTTATTAATTTTCGATTATAGAATTTTTTGTATCCAGTTTCAAATCAGTACCTTTCAAATGTTTCTCTGTCCAGTCGTCAAATGCCTCGCTTACCTTTGCTGACATATAATTTTGCCAGTCGCCAACTTTACCTTTCCTTATAAATTTTAAATTAGGATCACTGTCATCAGGATTTTTTGCTTTTAATAAATGCTCCAAATTCACAGCAGGATTCGCTGCCATTTTAGAGAATTGTAAGTGCTCGCTGAGTTCAATAACTTGTTCATCTGTTATAGTTTTATTAAGAAATTTTGCTGTCTTTCTGATTACTTCATGCTGATCCTAAAAAATGTAACCACAATTAAAATACTTCAAAAGTATAAATGTAATCATAATCAAAACATTTTATCATACGTATATTACCTTCTTCATATCTTCATACTTTAGAAACAAAATGTTCTCCTGCTCTCTAGCATTCCAAAAAGGAAGAACATGATTCCAAAATGATCCCATTGGAACTTAAACAAGAATTACCAAAGGAATTATTATTTATTTTAGTAAACTAATAATTTATAACTTTTAAACAATTAATACCATTGCCGTTAACAAACAATTCCGCGAAATCTTCAAAGTCGCCTTTCATGTTATGGAACACTTTACAGTAATGATAAAAGCTTACACAGGTGTCCTTAGGATTTCGGCTAATATATATAATCTGAAAAATAATAAATTTTAATCTTATTTTAATTTACAGATACAATTAAGCATATACGTATGCAGAGTCCATCGGAAGGGGTGGGGGGCAAGAGAAACAGCTGCACCAGTGTACATACATACGTACCTTTGGCTTTTTTTTATGTATACCCATAGGTAATAAATCCCATGGTAAATGCGATTTAACATATCGCGGTCGTGGCATATTTTTAACGTTTTCGACCGAGTCACCTAATTTCGCAATCGATTCTACGTAGTTCCCTGTGACGATAAGGGCGGATGATCTAAAACATATTCACCGTTATATTTTTCTCTAATTAAAATTATTAACGTTATAATTAAAATTCTTACTCGAGCAATGGGTTGCGTACGATTAAAAGAGTTTTTGCGCTTTCATAATTGAAATTATTTCCAATGCACCATACCATCTCTTGCACCCAATGACTACCTGTAATAAAAATGTTACTTTGAACGGTGAAATTCGGTGAATTCGTATCGTGATTGTTGAAACGTTGAAATCACCAGTTCGAGGATAAGAAATTATCCAGACGTCGTCCTCGTATATTTCCATGTCTCGGATTTTTTTTGCGAGGAACACATAATGCGGAGGTAACAGACAGTTCCCGGGTTCTGCTTTGAAAAAACTTGGCCTTACTCCGAACATATGATCCAATTTATCAGCGACGTCGCCTTCGACGGTGGAAAATGTAATAGGTTTTCTACTCACTAAAATTATTTTTTTTTCAATAAATAATAGAGTTATTTGATAAAGATAGAAATCAAAATGGAATTTTTCTAAACTTACTTTTGTCAAGTATTCGTTTAAGAAAGTGCCTTGAGAATTCGGGTAAGCTCACACCGATGTACCGTTCGGAGATATACTGAAAGATCGTACAAATGATATGTGTGTCAAGCAACTTTCGAAGCATCCGCGTTCTACTATCCCTGCATTCTTTTTTCTCATATTTATACCCACTTTCAGTCATCCTACTTTTATACATGTTTATGAAATTAAGCATTCTTTGGATAGAACGTCTCTAATATTATAAATAATTTATATTTATTTCGTCTGAGAAGAAATTTTATAAAATGAAGAACGACCGAGAACGATAATATAATTACATGCAAATAAGTTCTCCATGTTGTTTATTTCATAGAGGAGTATTTATATTTATGGAAATTATACTCTATGTTCTTTGTATTTATGAAATAATTAATTTACGCCGTTGTAATTTAAAGTTCTAAAATCAAATCAAATGAAATTTGTCTTGCGCATACTCAAAAGTATCACGTGATCGCTCATTCTAATCACGTGATTTATCGACTGGTGCTTGTCATTTGCAGTGCAAAGAAAATTAGTAACATTTCTACCGTTTTGTAAGATTCATCGTTTTAAACGATGGTTGATTGTTACGGGTAAGTTAATAACCATTCGTTCTACGTTTGTTAACTGTTATATGTTAAAATGTTCATATGGAATGTATGGTTAACTTTTATTTTGAAAATTCTACATCGTATATAACTTTGCAAATAATTATAATTTATTCTTAATGGGATATAAAGGATAATTGAAATTTTCCATTTTACGGTTATACTTTTTCTGTCATAAAAGTTTCTTGTTAATTGTAAATTTTCTTAAATATCAGAACAGCTAGTTTTCTTTCATAAACTTATCATTTAGTTTTAACTGATAGTTTTCTTTGTCTCCATTTTCATTTCTTTGTTTCTGATACCAAACATCTGTTCCTTTGTGAAATATATTGCCATGAATTCCATATATTTCATAATTTCTATATATTTATTAGATGTATGTTCTATTCTTAGTTTTCACATATTTAATAATTACATTTCAAATTCCAGTGATTTTTATATAGTATTCATTGTGTTCTTTTTAGAGAGCTAAATTAGGAGGACTTTATGTATAACATCTTGGAAAAACAATATGCGGTCTATTAAATTTCAGCAAACAATGTATTCCAAGGATAAAATATTTGATGATCTTATCCAAGAATGCAAATATGCTGCACCAAGTGCACATTTAACATATCATTTACGAAATCGCTTAGAAAAATGTAAAATTGAAACTCGTAAAGAAATTGTGTCTTATATGGTAGATGGGTGTGCACCACTATTCATTGCCTGCAAAAGAGGTCATGTAGAAATTGTGGAATATCTTATAAGAGTGTGTCATGCAGATATCGAACAGAGAGGACAGTATTCGGTACCCGACGATAGTTCAGTTCACTATGCTACACCACTATGGTGCGCAGCCGTGTCTGGGAAACTCCCTGTAGTGAAGTGTTTAATAGCTCATGGTGCAGATATTAATGCTGTCTCGGATTCTGGTTCTACCGCAGTAAGATCAACATGTTTCATGACACATATGGGTAATATGTCTTTTTTCAATGATAGTAGAAATATATATTTTTATATTTCTTATTGTAATAGTTTTAAAGTTTAAAATATATATTTATAAGCAATAGCGTTGAATAAAAATATAGTTGTAGGTAGGTCTAGGTCAATGTTCTATTGCCAAGATCCAAATTTATTGTGTGTCATTACTAAGATGTACTGTATTGATGTATTGCATAAAGTAAGGGGTAGTATATTTGATATACATATAAGTTAAATGATTCTCCTTGTATTATTTTATATTGATAAACTTTATATTTCAGATATTGTGGTCTACCTGGTTGAAAATGGTGCTGACATATTAAAAGCAAATTACAATGGCGGGACATGTCTAATAAATTCAGTACAAAGCGTAGAACTGTGTACTTTTCTTCTGAATCATGGTGCTGATGTAAATGCTAGAGATATTCAAAATAAAACTGCTTTACATTATGCTATTCAAGAACATAGACTTAGAGCGACAAAACTTTTTCTTAAGCATAATGCAGATCCTCACATTAGATCTCGGTTTAATGATGATGCACTACAAATTGCTTGTTTAAAAGGAGCCGTTCTAATATTTGAATATTTGGGTAAGAGATTTTTTTTGCAATTAATGCTTTATTAAAATTTACACAATTAACCATCATTAATGTATATTTTTACAGTGGAAAATGTGTCTTATTCGCCTGAAAGATTAGCAGATGCTAATGAATTAATGGGTTCCACGTTTTTTGATGATCATAATGATACTCAAATGGCACTAAAGTATTGGAGAGCAGCTATGGAAATCAGAAATGCTCACATGGTGGATGGAAAACCATTACCAAAAAGACCAGTATTACCAAGACGAGACACTTATAGATATGCAACTGAATTTACTACTTTAGAAGAATTAAATGCAATTTCACTTGATTTAGATGCAATGCGAATACAAAGTTTACTAATATGCGAACGAATATTAGGACCACATCATAAAGACACATTATTTAGTTTAATGTTCAGAGGAGCCTCATATGCAGATGCATTAAGGTATATATTTTAATATGCTCTGTAGTTATTTTGGTATCTAGTAATTTTATATATATATATTTTTTTCTCCATAGATATCAACGTTGCATAGACTTGTGGCGTAGAGCACTGGAGATTAGAGTTGAAAAGGATTCGGTAAGTATTTAATATAATTATAAAAATTATAAAATTTCTTTCATTGATTTATTTTATAGAAACCATAATAAAACGGATCCTTGATAATGACAGTTATGAAATTACAGATTTTGTATGCAGATACATGTCTAACGGCACAAGCTTTACTTAGACTTATGGTTGATTTGAATGAAAAGACTTTGGAAGTCATGGATCGTGATCAAAACAAAAAAGAGCCTAGATTCTGTGATGTAGTAGCTATGTTTAAGTTGCTTTCAAGTCAATTAACAGATGCTAGAGAATTATTGGAGGTATTTCCAAAGAGATGTGCAACTACATTTTTAGATAGAAAATTATTTCCATTGTTGTATGATTTAAAACAATTGTTGCAGATACACCCTGTACATAAAAGACAACAAGAAAGCTATGATCGTATATTACAGTGTGTGACACATTTAATATATTTATTAATAGAAACTGGAGAAACAAATGAGGAGAAGACGTTAACAAAAAAATTGGTACACGAATTAATTAAGCAAAATCCAAGATCCGCGCAAGCCGAGGATACTCTTTTACATTTATGTGTGTCTAGTGGGAATACTATCAACACGAGTTATTTTACAGCTGCTACCGAAACGCAGGTTCGTCTATGTCTATTGATTATATTATTAGTGTATTGTGTAATTATTAAGAACAAAAATATAATTTCAGGTGATCTTTCCACGATTGGAAGTTGTCAAGTTACTTTTAGAGTGTGGAGCACGGGTTAATGCCCGAAACGAATCGAGGTCAACTCCTTTGCATATAGCTAGCAGAACTTGCAATGTTAACTTTCCAGTAAGTATATTACGTTACATTTGTCTTTTAATATATGCACGTAAGGTAAAATTAAATTCTATAGTACGTTTTTGTATCTTTTAAATGCAGCTTATAAAATTATTGCTGGATTATGGGGCTCATTTAGATACACCAAATAAGGCTGGAAATACACCAGCACAATTCATATCTTCGTACCCTGGCAATAATGTAAATCTCGCAAATTACATTAATTTACAATGTTACGCGGCACAAGCCATGGTTAAATATGGCATTGACTGTGTAGAATTGCCATTCGCATTGCGAGAATTTTTAAAATTGCACAGAGTATAAATGTATATTTTTACAACGGTATGAAAGTGTATAATGGTATGTACATGGCAGATTGCACATTTAAAGAAAAAAATTCTGAACATAAATTCGAGTATGTATATTTCACAAAGAGAAAAAAGAAACTATGATATTTGTTTAGCGCTTTACGTGTACGTGTATTTATGTCCTCCTATGTTTCTTTGTCCATTGCAAATATATTGAAAGAGTGAAATTGTTTAATAAAAATGGCTATAAAAAGTGATATAAGATAAATATATATAATTATAAGGAATTTTATCTGGCCGCACGCCAGTATAAGTACATTAAGTTTGCAAAAATTGTGATTATAGTTAAATGAGTACTAAGAAAGAGATTTTGTATATAATATATATGATACATAAATATATAACAAATGCAAGTACTTAACACGATCGTTTATATCTTACATCTTACAAAAATTATATTGTAATATAATAAATATGCCGCACTGAATACGAATAATATTTGTGAAACTTAATATACATATGCAACGTGGACGAAACATAAAAAAGTGAATTAAAATGTCAATGATACCGTGATTCTCGTATGATAAACCTGAGTCGCTCGATTATAAACGAGGAACGTTCGCGCCATTTGGACTATTACTATTGCCTTTGCCTCATTCAATAAATACATATGTTCTAGACACTCGTATAGCTCACTTCGTTTCTACTCAAAGAGATGATCAACTTTTTTAGCTTGTATCTAAATTTATAAGAGACGAAAAATTATAGCCACTATTATAACAGTCCTCGATAAGTTATGTAAAATTGCTTCGCTTCGGGAATAAGCGTCAACGACGTGTATCTTCCAACCCATATTCGCATGGGTAAAAGAGTTATAATAAACAACATCCGGCCATGTTGTGTTAGGGGTAACTTCTAGAACACCTCCTTCGCCTATAAAAAGAAAAAAATTAAATAATTAATATCGAAATCGTTTTGGTCCGATCATTATGAAAAAGATATATTTATTAGAAATTTACCGGACTCGCAAACGAATAGGAGACTCCTGTTGAATTTCTTGAAGGACATAAAATCGTCGTCCACTCTTCTATCTCTAGTATCGTGTTTGCTCAAGCACAGAGGACCCACTGTAAAAAGTATGATTTGATATCTTCGCATAAATTATAAGCTATAATTTTTCTAAGCTCTTAAATTTTTAAAAAGTATCATCGTTTTTGCGTTAGGAAACAGTGTAAAAAATATAATAACATTTGTTTAATTTATACGAGTCTGTTTATGCCATGTTTGTAGAAATTACGTCCGCAAATGGTTCATTTTTATAAATAATAATTTAATCGATTGTTAAGATCGTTATACCTGCCGTTGGTCTTGGTCGACCTCTCCTGGTGAATTCAACTCCAGCTAAAACCCTCACTTTACTTTGCGCAACGTCGCTCAATCTGTCGTACCCTCCGTGAGGTTCATCCGTTATAATTAAGGGATGATACAAGTTAGCGCTATGAGGATTATTTCCACCGTAGACAACAAAGTTATACGTTAAGCCTCGACGCAAGTACAGTTCCGGTATTAATTGGCCCTCGATGTACCACGCGTAACCCATTGACGTTTGTCCTGTTAATAAAAAGTGAGGTAAATTTTTGCTGTGCATCTCGGGCGCAAAAGGAGAATTTTTTAATTTGTACAAAGCGGTTCTTTTGAAAAGGTGAAGTGCATTGTTTATAAACATCATATTAATGCTAAACATTATAATAATAATTATATTACGGCGTCATATAAATTTGTTCACAATTATGACGAATAAGTGAATGCATTTATCAGACCTGATATTCCTTGGTAACCCTTTCTTCCTCCGGACGGTCCAATAGTGGCTCTGAACGTTCTGATACTTCTATCGAATATCTCAGTCTTCTTCCAAGGTTCGCTAAAAATAAATAAATAACTGTAAAACTAAATTCCATTTTTTGTGAAAGTGGCATAAGTTACTTTTCTGGAAAAAATAAGTTACAACTTTCTTTCGGTTACAGATTGATCTAGATAATTTTTTTTTTATCTAAAAACATTAGAATGTAAAATCTCAAATATCTCAAATTAACAACAAAGTGACTTATGCCATTCTCGAAATAAATATCTCATATCGGAACAAAAAATAATTTCGATCTTTACAAAGATTTCTCATCGTTTTCCGTAAAGTCCATGCAGCTGTTCTCCGGTTCCTGCCGATTTAATTCCAATAGCAAATCACTTTTAGGATAAAAATCGTGAAAACTAGGTTCCAGATTCTCGTCCAATCTTCCCAGTGCCCAAATTACATACACCGGTCTGTCCGTCGGGTATTCCTTGTCTCCTGGATCGGCTATAAATTACAAATCCTTTTCGTCAAATTTAACAAATAATTTTAACGTGTAATTAATTCAGCCACGTCCATTTACACTTACAGGAATTGAGCGTTCGTCTGTAGGTGATGATATTGATGCCATTTTCTCTCACCGCTGTATACAACTGATTACTATCCTGTCCACCTAAGAGCTCGTCCTTGCAGACACCCTTGTACTGTCCAAGAACTTTTCCACACTTTTTTGGAAAGTATCATCTTAAATTATCTTGTGATTTTGCATTTGTAAAAATTACGTATATTACCGTCCGAAAGTCACGAAGCACTTGCTAATTTTGTGTATAATAGTACATGCACTAGTATAAAATGATAGTAGATAAAAAAGTTGCTTAAAATTATTAGACCGAGAATAAATTAAAAATGTTTCGATATTAATGCACTTAAAGCCTTTGAAAATAGAAATACAATCCTCCGGACGGTAATACATCGCATGTATAATACGTACTGGCGCTTTTGCTGTTATGTTATAGTCCGCAGCATACCCTCTCGTGTCAACCATATAAGCGACAGTAGCATCGGCGCCTTCCATTTGACTGGAGGTATCAGAGCCGGATAATCCAAAAGCCATGTACTCATCCTCGGCTACGAGCATCAAAATGGAATATTTCAGATTTTAGAAATTCTATTTGTTTTATAAGATTATGTAATTACTGACCAACTTGACCGGCCAACTGTATCGTAATTTGTGGACCAAAGATCTCCCAGCTAACTTGATATCGTTTATGAAGTTGAACGCAATTAGGCAGAGATTGCACGTGTTTGATAACCTACCGATCGAGATTCCGTGAGAAAAAAAACCGCAATTAGATTAGATTCATGGAATACGATTAGCGTTGTTTATACATAAAAGTGCATTACGTTACTTTAACTAAAGATGGTGGCACGTTGAGACCGTCCGGTATGATAATCGAGCCGTAATTCGATTTTGTCTTTACGTCAAACACGCTCAACCAATCGACGGTAAAAACGGTCATTTCTCCTGGTAGCTGAATGATTACATCCTCTTTATTGTAAGCACGCAATGGTTCCATACTGACGAAAAAGACGAATGTATAATACACAAGACACATTGTGTACAAGACGTATCGCAAAATTCTCCTCTACTTACTATCCATACTGATCGGGGACCTTGGTTCCCTTGCTCGAAGGCTGAGGACCCAAGCCAACCCAGAAATACGTATCGTCTCCTGTCCCATCGTACGTGAATTGGGGTATACTAATCGTCTTCGAATCCAAGATAACTATAGACTCGGACGACACACCGTGAGATCTCTTGGACAATTGGGAGATCCTTTGAGGAGCCGGTGGATCAAATTCCTCGGGAATGTTCACATCGCCAAACGTGTTCTAGGATAATTCAGGATAATCGTGAATTATTTATCTATAATACGCGTGAAGATAAGTTGAAGCTTAAAATATAAAATAAGCTTAAAGATTTGTCACCTGACTAGCCAAATCGTATACGGCAAACCATTTGATCTCCGTGATCTTTTTATTATCCGGTAATGTCAGCGTAAAATCCTTGTTGAGATACCGGTCGAGTACGTTGGTCCTGGAAATCGTCGAAAGTTAAAAGTCGCGAAGGTTCAGCGAATTATTCAAGGTCGCTTACTTGCCCCACTCGTCTGGTACGATGAAACCTTGCGGCCCGGGTCTATTGGATGCACCGGCCCAGAAAAACGTGTCCGCTCCGTTACCATCGTAAGTGAAGGAAGTAAAGAGCAACGTGTACTCGTTCACCGCGTATACCTCGCCTGACACTTGATGGTGATAGGTATTCAGTCTTCCAAGATACTTCCCTTTGTATTCTTTGTCATCCTCTTGCGCCAAACCTGTCGATTGGTTTTCGTACCTCGTTATTAGATTCTCTCGTGTTAGGTATTTACGCGTGAGTCGATCGACATTCTTGCACTTTCCGTTCGCTTAGATCGCTCTTTTTATCGAGTCTTCGAGGGATATAAAAAATATCAAAGATTTTTTCAAATGGAATTCACGAGTAGATTTCAATTTTTTCTAGGCTTCTCTTTTCTATTTGAACAAAAGGAGATGAGATCGCGAGAGAATTTTAAGCGCAAAAATCTGAAGGATCTTAGCGATCCATACGGAGATCGAGATCAAGATCGAAGTCGATCGATCGGCGCACCGTCCTTTGTTTTGACCGAGCACCGAGACCAAAGAATGGAAACGAGTAGAAAAGAAAAAGAAAGAAAAGCAACGACGTAATTTTGATCCATAGATCCCTCGTGTATCGTACACACATAAATACATACACGCATCAGCTATCTGGCCGTCGAGAAATTATCAAGAGGAGACATCGACGACACGTACCGTTATAAGAGAGAAACAGGCACGCCACGAGTACGCTCGCTCTCCACTTTCTTATGGCATTTGCCATAGCTTCATCTTCTCGAGCTCTCCCACGAAGATCAAGGAGGATACGGCGCGTGAATCCGATTGATCGAGCGTGCACGATGGAAAAAGCGTACGCGGAGGATCGAGTGGGAAAAATCGTCGAGTCTTAAGAGTCACTCACGCACCTTCGAGATTCGCAACGAAACGAAAATACTGACACGATGGCAGAGCGAGCGACCGGTTTGGTGATTCGTTCCTTGGAACGGTGTATCGCGATAGAAAGTAGACTTCGCCTCTCCGAATGGTTAGTAGTAGTATGCGAAGCAACGCGTCTTCGAATGGCTTTGCTCAAGTGGTCTCAACTGGTCTCAACCTTCCCAAAAGAGAAAGTACGGTATGCATCGAGCTCGCGTACCTCCGCTAGACGGCAACTCATGAGTCGACGAGCCTAGTCGTCTCTCGAGTCTGTGCAAGCAGTGTCAAATTGAGCGTCGTCCTTCCGCTACTGGACCGGCTGACTAAGCCTCGATGAATGCCGATGATCCTGGGATAGATCGAGTGGAATGATTTTTTATTTTTTATTTATTTTTTTTTCAAGTCTAGGTACTTTCGTAATCTGCTTAGAAATTGGAATCGACTTTTTGTGTGATTCATCGTTTTCTTTCTAGGATAGATCGATGGAATTTTATGATTTTTTACCGTGAGATTAAAAGTTTGTTTAATTAAGATGGATATTAATTCGATCGTTGTTTATAAGTAAAATTTATTGTTAGTATGATAGTTTACTGTTGTAAGTAAGTGTTCCGATCAAGGAGGTTCTATGGTATTTTAAATTTGAATTATTACGCGGTGCAATCCAAGATGGGCGCGTTTGATCGATTTAAAAGACCAGGCGCGGTACGATAGCGTTACAACGTAAGATACCTATACTCGGATTATTCCCTTCGTTGTCGAAGCACTTAACCCTTCGTGCATATGTTTTGTTTAAAAAAGTGAATATAGTCGTACGAAGTGACTATTAAAATTCCACAAACAATAGAAACAATTTTTATCAAGACGTTCTCGAAAGAAAGAAATTTTATTTTTTTATTAAAGCACTTTCGTAAGTATTGTTGTAAACCGTGCGAACAAATTTACGATGTCGAAGATTTTGGACAGTTCTTTTCGGAACATGTTGACTTTCCACGATGGACAGTCCGATTGTTTTATCACTGATACGTTGGTGCCTGGCTATACCGTGGAAGAAGAGCTTATGAGACTTCTCGGATTTGCTAATATTAAAAAAATCCGAGATTTCCTATCCAAAACGTAAGTAATCAATTTACAATTACTCGTTAAAATCGCTTACCGAAAGAACAAAGATTAATTACGATCACCTAATACTTTATAGCGTTTTTGATTAATGTTCCAGGATTAAAAATTAATATTGTTAGTTCTAGTCAGTCGATAAACATGCATCACCCAACGTTCCATCTGAAAACACCTCTGCTAGAAGCAATTCGTCGTGGTGACGTTTCGATTCTCGCGTTACTCATCGAAAAGATTCCCGTTTGCTTGGACGACACGACGACTCAACCCTACGGGAAAACCGCCCTCATGACTGCCGCGTACTCTTCCAGAAATCCGGAGATCTTACAATTGCTCGTAAAAAAGGGCGCTGATATCAAGAAGCTTGACGGGTGAGTATTCGGATGTAGTAAAAATGCGGAGCTTCGAAAACGCGAATTTTCGTAACACGTATGTATGCTTACAGTCGTGGTTGGTCTTGTTTACAGTACGCCGTGGTCGGAGAACGAGCAAAAAATGTAAAAGTTCTTTTGGATTTCGGTATGGACGTCGATATCCGAGATTTCAATGATCGTACACCGCTTATGATATCTGGTGGGTAAAAGAACACTTGGACGATAGGTCAAAAATAATTAAAAAATAATTAAACAATTATCGTATATATATATTTTTAGTTCTTTACTCCAACTTGGACGTACTATCGCTACTTTTGAATCGCGGCGCCGATATTACGGCTCGAGATAAAAGGGGCTTCACGGGGTTACAACTCGCGGTCTTACGAAAAAAGAGGGATGCTGCGATCATTTTAATAAAGAAAGGAAGCGACGTTAGTTCGCCCATACCACTGACCAGGCACTCGCTTCGGGAATTATCCAACACGACCTTACCGAGATTATTGCCGTCTGTTCAATACGAGAAAGATATTTTCGAAGATTGCGAAGAGGAGGAGTGATCATAAGTTATAGGTATATGGGATAAGTTATAGGTAGTGATTGAGAGTCAATGTAAGTATCTTTATATATTATTTATTTTATGTACAATATGTGTGCACGATACAAATATGTTTGTAAGAATATTTCTCATTGGCAGACTAAAATTATGCGACTGGTGCTTATTATACTTTTGCTGTAGTTAGGGCTAGCAATATGCGATTTCTAATTGTCATATTATAATATTATATAATTGTTGTAATATTTGTAATCTCTTAATCGTTGTCACACAATTCTTTTAACAATTCTTTTTTTTACAAAATTACACAATTTTTGTTAACAGGTTAACAGAAATCGCCGAATAATCAAAGTTCCATCATAACTAATTTTTTTTTTTTTTAGTTCTAAAAAGTGCATTCGCTCGCATTTGCCAACCAAGTTAACAATCTCACTGACAGACCCATGGAGGGAAACTAAGACCAACGGACCCGAACATTTGCTTGGTCAGCTCGTCAAATTTCTCGACCATGTCCGGTGACAATTTTCCCTTCCACTGATTGACCTCGCCGCTTCGCATGAACACTCCTTCGGCCTCGACCATTCGCAATTTTTTATTCTTCTTGATGCTGTCCTCGTAATTCACCGCCCGATTGTTCTTCATGTTCGCGAAGCTGAGATGCGTCGCCAACGTTTGCACCTCGTCCTCCGGGATAGATTTGCCCAAGAACTCGGCCGATTTTTTAATCACCGACGGAAGATCCTGCGAGTAGTAATAAATATCCGTTTACTTTAACACGCTAAGCGAGTTTCTCGAAGAATGCTCGAGAAATCGACGGGAAACGAAACGATCCGTTTCACCTTGTTTCTTCACGCTCGTTAGGAACATAAAAGATCGCGAATTCTTGAAGGTGAATATAATTCGTTCGTGCACATAGATTACGCAGCGATACTTACCGACTTCATGTCCTCATACTTCAAGAACAAAATGTTCCTCTCGTTTTTCTTGTTCCAATAATCAAGGACGTGTTCCCAGTATGGCGCGTAGGTAACTGGTGATAAAAAGGAAGAAAGGTGCGATATGCAATGTCAAGGAATGCAATATTTTAGATTTCAGCCTTTTAGATTGCAGAATAAAAAATTTTACGGCTAAATTCGATAAGATCCGATCAAGTTTTTTTT
>JAIFRP010004408.1:1719046-1732143 GCA_032403825.1 Odynerus spinipes
AAAAAAAAAGATCAAGACTCGTTCAGCGATTCTCACCAGTTTTTGGAAAGGTGCACACCCATACGTCGTCGTCTTTGACCTCAAAGTTTTCGATTTGTTCCGCGAAATGTTCGTAACGCTCAGGTAAACAAACACCATCGACGGTGATGTATCCGGTACGGAACTCCGACGTAAACTTTTCTTTCAGTATACGGTCCAACGTCGCGTTAGTTTCTTCTATTTGCGGTGCCATTGTGCAGTTTTCGATAAAACGATTTGCAATTTACTTACTCGATCGTTCGTAACGCAGCACGTAAGACAGACTACTGTGTGTTTTCGATTTTGTTTTGACCGAAATAATCTGTTAATACTTATTTATTGCTTTATCTGTAATGGTCGTTGATAAGGGATGATAATACGGATTTTTCTAAAGCAAGGGAATAAAACTGGTACATTAGATTCTTCGTATGTGTGGCCGTATTGTACGATAAAGTGGTATTATGACAAAAAGTTGATAATCGTTTAAAAAGAACAATGAACGGTCAAGAAGTGAAACTTTAAACTGACTGGTTTGAAAGTCATAACAGCTCGTTTATATATGGTACACACAGAGAAATTACACTCCAATAACCAAGGTATGCAATACCCAGTAATTGTCGGTAATTTTTTATTTAGACGGTTCTATAATCGTGCAAGGTTGAGCGGACAATTTTGTAGTATCCCCTTTTTTTTACTCAGGAACGTGATTGCATTTTTGTTCCTTTTGTTTTATTCAATTCAGTCGACCTTCCGGTTGGTTAAGAAAATTTATAAGAAAATTTGCTTAGAAAGTTACGATAGAAAGTTCGATGGAAGGAGGGAGTAGTTTTCCCCTCGAGGGAAAAGCATCTCTCGAAGAAGGCTTCCGATCTACGCGCATCTCGGAAGGATCGTGAGTAAATTGAATGCAATTTTTGTTGTTTTTTTTTTTACATACATAACGAACGCAATGTTTCTTTTCTTTATTCTTAAGGTCGTATGTTATGTAGGTACAGTAAAAATCGTAGAAAAAGACAAGTTAAGATATAGCCTAGGACTGTGAGTTAAGTTTCCTTAAAACTTACAATCTAATAAATTTACTGTGTACTTCATTTCAGGTACTAACTACTTCTATCGTCGTAAGCGTCTCAAATTTTTCTTCCTCGATCATTCCTTTTGCTCGAATATAGTTCTCTCAACTATAATAACGTTTTTCTTTTCTTTTCTTTCTTTTAGCGCGATCAAAAGATATTTTATTGTTAAATGACTAAATTAAACAGGTCTGTCTATTCACTGAACGTAACTAACTATACTTAATGCGTGTATGAAAATATCTTGGCAAGACAGAGGGCAACTTAATCTCGTACAAATACTTTGATTACTTAGGCAATACTTCGGTATATAAAGTTTTAAGATGTATGTTCTATTCGTGCGGGTTACGACGTCCTAAATTTGTGTTACGCGAATTTGTGCAGATTCGCGCGTGTGTCCAAGTCTAACGACGAAGAAATGTATAAGTTATTAATGTGCACTAACATTAACGCATAAATCGTTCGATCTTGTAAATAAATTATAAAGTAATGTTAAATGAAAAGAAAAGATGAAAAATAACATTGGATATGATTATACGGAACGAACTACCGACAAAATCGAAGGGCATTCTATGGTCAGAAAATATATCTAATGAGGATGATCGAATGAAATACTTTAAGGAAAAACTTTAAATATTATACTATACTTTGTAGTAATGGCTTTGCTTCATTTTATGAAAAGTTATAAATATTATGCACTTCTGAAATTATTTACTCAAGGAGCAACGTTCACCGGGATTCTAACGTTATAAATTAGATATTACGCTGACACTTTGAGATAGATCCACTTGGCCCCTTAAAACCTTTTGCTGCAATTTTTTGCCGAAAATTTTGGCCATGAGCTTATTACGCCGTATTTCTTCTTGCTTGTCTTGCTGCCGCCGCTTAACCCGTACTTCGCTCAGCCTGCGGTAACGTTGGCGCAATCGCTCCTTTATTTGCTCGTCGCTAATTTTCTTTTGTACATTTACTAAATTTAAAACGATCGTTTTGTTAATGCGTTAAAAATGAAGAGAAAAAAACTACCGTCGAAGAGAGTATTTAAAAATTACCGATTGGTTTAGATGTTTTTGGCAATTTATTTGAATTCGATGTACTGGCCATAGCTAGCAGCTGAATACGTTTGTTTTGTCGTAGCTGACGGAATTGCGCTATCTCGGACACGTATTGTCTACGTGTCTCGGCATTATTCAAAAACTCTGGTTTGTTCTTTGCTAAATAATCCTAGAAGCAAAAAGATAATAAATTGCAGTTTAGAGTTAGAATCGATCATAGAATCGACTTTTTAAGATCGAGAGATCTACCTGAAGAGTCGTCATCTCGTAATTTAGATCATTTTCTTGTTGTTTCTTACTAGTACAGGTACATTTATCCGACCTTACCGCATCGTTACTTGTATTAGATAATGGCATCTTTTTTATCGCGCTAATATTCCTTTGACTACTTTCCTTGGTAAATGATATCTCGTATGCCACTGGCTTTTGATATGTTTGGTAGCAATTACATTTTCGGTTGTTTTTATATGCCTTGCCACACGTCCGACAATATTTAATACTTTTATTAGAATCATTGGTATTGGATCTGCACGTATCGTTCGATTCCTTATCATACTTTGTTTTATGATCACTTCCGTCGCTTTCTTTTATCTTACTAGGGCAAGAACACTCCTTGTTGCAGTTGCATTTTATTCTAGTTTGTACTTTCGGTTGCGGAGAACCTTCGTTCTCTTCCGTATTAACTAGATAATAAGGTCGTGTATGTATTTGATGCTGCTCCGCTTTTGAACAGCTGTTAGAACGATATCTTCTGTTATTTTCAGTCTTTAAATTTGAGCAAATTTCATGCGACGCATTTGGCATACAAATCTCACTTTCATCAAGCTTATTCTCGCAGGAACAATCATTCGAGCATTTGCATAAGTTTACAATTTTCTGTTGGTTGTTATAGTCAGCTGTGCGTCTGCTATCTTGAAGATAGCTTCGATCGGATTTCATTGTAAACATATTAGTTTGTACTTCGTCGATCGCTCCGTTTCTACACGTACATCCATTTATCGCCGTAGAAGTACTTCTAATTGTTTCTCCTTGTTTTTGATAAGTGCAAGAATTTTTGTACGCATTGTATGTTCTTTTATGGCATAGCTCGCAGGTGGTAGGAGTACCAGGGACTTCCATTGTAGGTATTTGCTTTGTATGTGTCTGACATGTTTCAGGTAGCGTATTTTGATATGCCGTTTTCTTATTTATATTATTCACGCCACATTTACAGTTATCGCAATGAGGCATAAATGCAGACTGACAACAACACGCGTATTTTGATTTGGAGGCGTTTATTTTATTTTTAGTTTCTTTTTGTTTCAATTGATTTTTACTTTTATCCGGGTAACTGTGAATTTGTTTGGAAGAACTTATGCTATTACTATTTGCATAAGATGATTGCGTTAATTCCGTAGCCGTCTCGCTATCTTCTTTTGGAGCATCAAAATTCCTAAGCACGTGGTGGCATCT
Organism: Odynerus spinipes; assembly: GCA_032403825.1. Taxonomy (NCBI): domain Eukaryota; kingdom Metazoa; phylum Arthropoda; class Insecta; order Hymenoptera; family Vespidae; genus Odynerus; species Odynerus spinipes. The sequence continues at coordinate 1,722,642 of JAIFRP010004408.1, forward strand.
ACTTTTCATTGGTAGATTTTGAAGCTGACTTTGTGAGCAATATAAACATGTATTTGGTATAGCTTGAAAAGTATCATTTTCATTTTGTCTACCTTGATTTACGTGCTTGCATTGATTCGATGAATGCGTGAAATTTTTATGAATCGAACATTTAGCATAATAGGTGGTTCCATTTTGTATGCACGAAGATATTGTAGATATTTCCTGACTTAGCGTCTGTACACCTCTGTTAATTAATTTAATTGTATTTTGTGCTTTTGACGTAGTTACAATTTCCCCTCCTGTCTTGGAGTGTGCATGAATGGTTTCAGTTGCTGTCTGCGAAGAACTGTTTCTTTTTTTTGTGCGTTGTATATCATTAATACACCCATTGTCTGTAGATAGACAAGTTGCTAAATTACAGTGAGAAGACCATTGCTCTCCGATAGAATTTCCTTTTGAATTTGATGCATCCCTTAAAACATAAATTTATTGTAATGCAATATTATATACTTATAATATCTTAACTTACAATTTTATTACTTACCTGTATGTAAAGTCGCTATCGACGGCTCCTTGCATGTGCGTCGTTACGTGTACTGGCTTTGTTTTAAAGGATGCAGACTTCGATTTTCTTGGTGAATTTTTCGATCTCTCCAATCGTCGTGGTTGTTCCAGTAGTCTAAAACATAGTAATGTTTTTGTTAGTACTTTCCTTTTTCTAATTTTTAAAATATCAGAAAACATACTTTTTTAAATTACAAAGGTGACTAATTTCATTTGTGATCCAGACAAGTTGATTTTGTTTCTCCATTTCAGCATAGTTGACCAATCTCAGGTCTCCTGGATTAGAACTTCGACATCGTTTTAATTCAAACTGCCTTTCTGATAATGTGGTTGGAAATCTCCAATCTGTATTATTTTCACTATTCTTACTCGACGTGGTTGGTGTGTTTCTATTTACGACAGCATCCAACAATATTCTGTTGCGATCGGATGAAGTACTATTTGTGGAAGTTGATTCATTCTGCTGCAATATTTTACATTTTTCTTTCAAGCAAAATGTATTTTTTATTTTATTCCCTTTGTGACTTTGCTGCGGTACAAAGCACTCGGAGCTTTCACTTCTGTCTGGCTCGGTAGGAGTATTACTACTTTGCTGGCAATCATCAGCTCTTAAACCCATTCTTGCTTTTCTGCCATCCATGTCTGGTCTGTCTGTATTCCTATCAAATTTATCGCTGTTACTACTTGCTAAAGTTTCCCGCGTTACTATCTCTCTATCATTTTTCATAGATTTTGGTATAGAATTTTTTTTTGTGCTCATTTTCCAATTGTCAGATGAAGTAGTAGTACTTTGCTTTTTTGTTAAAGCATGTAAAATTTCAGTTTCATAGACCTTTTTCCTGGCATTGTCTGGATTCCATGGCACATTGTCTTCTAAGTTATGTTCAATTTTATCTTCAATGTACTTTGCTGTCACAAGTCTTTTAACGACATGATGTATTAATCGTTTTTTAACTTGTTTGTCACACTTATTGGCATCGACTAAACATTTTAGTATATTAACACTTCTTTCTAAATCTCGCACTAAGCTGTCAGAATCACCCCACAATTTTTCACTTATACTAGAACTAGTGTTTGGAAAAGTTGAATTAGATTCCCCAGTGTCGATAGAAGAAACATGGCTACCACTTCCATTTGGAACATTTTCATATATATGACCAGGAAAATATTCAAAGCTATTAGTTCTTCCAGTAATATTTTCTGTCTCATCGGTTTGAGGCGTCATGGGAGTTGATTCATTTGGTGAAATATCTGAACTACTACGATACGTTTTATTCCTTGTTCCCTCTCTTACGCAAGAAATGTCATTCTTCCCATTGTTACTATATTTCTTACAGTTTTGAACTTTATATGTACTCTTTGGATTTTTTAAAATAGAGTGTAATGACTTTTGCAAGCTAGATCCTCTCCTTGGTAAAGGTGGTTTTGCTTCTTCTTGAACGGATACTTGTATACCAACAGATTCTTGAGGTAATGTATTTATATTTGTTTGTATCACCTTATCACAAGTAGCAGGCTTATTTACAACTGTAGATATAGAAGATGTTGAATTAAAAATTAAAGGTAATGTTACTTTGTTTTTATCTTTCACATACAGATTTAATTCACTTTGACTCCTTTTTAAAATGACTTTAGAAGTTGATGCAGCTATTGTATTCATAGATGTACTCTTTTTCAAAAGAGATGCATTTGTTGGACAACAACTCTCATTGCATACATTTTGCTTGTTCATATCTTTTTTATCTTCTATTGGGTACTTCATAGAAGGCACTTTGTGACTGAATGAAGATCTTGGAGTCACATTTTGATCTTTCTCTTTTGATGTTTGGGTTTTAAAGGTTCTCAATTTACAATTTTTTGGAGAACTTTTTTCTTCTGATTTTATATCACTACCTGTAATTATACCTGGTAGCATATTTTTCATTATAGGAGTAATTTCAATTTCACTTTCTGATTCTGAAATGTTTTCTGTTATTAAAGTAGAACTTGCTTTTGGAGATTTTAACGATTTTGGACTATGTTGCATCATTGACCCTTTTGTGACGGTACCAGATTCAGTAGTACCTTCTGGATCTAATCTCAAAGCCGTGGAACATCCTCTAGCTAATGCCATACGTTCTATGGTGCTTAATTTCTTATTATTATGTTTATTATGAGGCAGAGAATTGAAATATCCAACATCTGCGCCGCTATCCCATTCAAGAGGCTTGTGAGATGCAACGCTAGAAGTTGGTGAAGATGTTTTTCTCTCTGTACCTTCTGGTAGTACTTCCTGATTTTCGTTCTTTGTTTCAGGGATTGTTTCAGATGTGACGTGCTTTAAGTCAGGTGACAAAGATTGTGGATTTGTTAATGGTTGGATATACAGGGTAGAACTTTCAGTACTTGAAGATTGTCCAATTAATGGTGGTCTAACCCACCTACGGCGTTCCCTTGGAACGTAAGCTCGTAAATTATATTCTTCTCCGATGCAGTCTTGCCTGCCGTTACCTAATTTAGAATTCAATTCATAAATACTATAATAATACTTAACCGACTCTGCAGGTATACTAGATGTAGGTAGTGAAAAGTATTGATCCAAATTTGAACTATGGGAATATTTTTCATAATATTCCATTACTTGTGCAGAAAGACTTTTATTCGCCGCATGTAGTAACAGGTTTGGCTGCTTTGGTATGTCTTTGAGAGAGCATTGGGACAGGGAGGTAGATAAATGCGATGCTCGATCACCCTTTCGCTGTTCCCTTAATTCTGAAGGTTCCTCTGTTACTTCCAGATCTCTCAAATGACCTTCGCAACTAGATTCAGAATCATATTCCATATTCACCAATTTACGAGTATTCACATTTTTAATTAACGTTTCTACGTGATGTCATACATAAATAGTAAATGATTCCTTCTTTGCACAAAATTCATATACATTTGAGCAATATATTCAACGCCATACGATTGCGGTTAAATAAATTTCGAAAAAAATGTTTTCTTGTTATTTACCAACGAAGAAACTATAACAATTTCCTTTTCTCGATATCCATTAAACGTTATTACACAACGATGAAATTTTCTAAACCAGAAGTGCTTAGAAAACTAATTTATTCTACCTTTTTTACATCACTCAATTACCATTTACTGTTGGCATTACTTTCTAAAAAGTATCTGATACATGATTATTTTCGGTTATTTTAAAACTAAAATTGTTGTTTACATCTGCTCTAAATCTCTTCTAGGAGCCACAAGATGGCGGTGAATACTCCAAACGATTTTTACGATAATCGATATAAAATAAGAATCGATACGCATTTAGCGACCATGTTTCGAGAAGTAGCGTAAAGCCACCGTCAAACGAAAAGAAACGAAATTAATAGTTTGATTATAATAAATATCGCACAGAGCTGTTCGTTATTTGTCCTGCAGTAATTGCCAAGTTATATGTGAGATTTTTTTTAGTGGGGCAGTTAAAACTAATAAAGTTATGTTTGCTCTACGGCAAGTAGCAAGAGTTTTAAGACGTTTTGGTGCACAAGATTCTGTCACATTTCGTCATGCACCTGCAACCTCAAGAACTTATTCCGCAAACACACAATTTCAAAAATATGATCATGTAGAAAGTGATCTTAATAAATTGCCCGATGAAAATGATAAGAAAGATAGTAGACAAGTACTTGCAAAAATAGAAGCAAAGCTTCAACTAGTTTTCACTTGTAAAAAATGTAATACTCAAAATAATAAAATAATTTCAAAAGTGGCATATCAAAAAGGTGTAGTGGTAATACGCTGTGACGGTTGTAAAAACAATCACCTTATAGCTGATAATTTGGGATGGTTCCAGGAGTTGGGTAAACATACAAACATTGAAAAAATATTGGCAGCAAAAGGTGAAACAGTACGTACGATACAGTATAGTGCTGAAGAACTTGTTGTCGTTGCAGAAGATGAATTAAATATCGAACAAGGGGAAAATTGCAATGAAATTAAAGATGAAGTAAACTCAACAGAGAACAAGAAAGTCGATAGTTAGAGGGACATATATATAGCAGGCAAATGTACAGATACACATTAAAGCTTTACTATAAATTTATTTTATAATATGCACATCTTCTGTTGCTCGATGAACTTTAAAATTTTGTAAATATATGTGTATATATATAAAGTGAGTTTAAAATTTTTATTAATATTAAAATATTGTCCATTTATTCTGCTTAAGATATTTTAAGAATAATGATCTACAGAGAATGCCTCTATTTCTTCAGCATCCCATTCTGTAATCGATATCATAACTAAAGATCGTGTATACATTAGCAAATTTTTATTTGCAGTAATTTTTAATATTATTTGCCTAAGAGCTATGTTTAAAATTCTTAAAATATTTCAAAGCATGGCAGATCTTCACTTGGCACAAAAGATATTTATTCACAGATACTTTGCAGACTGATTGAATCTTTTGTTTATGCCCTATCCTTTATTAGGATCTAATTAAGAATATTTTAAATAATATATTTTTATATAATGTACACGAAACAATATTGCTATAAAATATAAAAGAATTCCTGAATTTTGAACTTCTGCTTATAAAAGTATTATATCTGTTCAAGAAATAATGTATTACATATTATTCCTTTAGTTTTGTCATGTATTCAATACAGATGGAATGAACAATACATCTTTGAAGCATAATTATTTTGGCTTCTTCATAGTAAAAGGCATATAAAAATAAGTTAGTTTCTTCTGTTTTATAAATAGCAATTTTGAAGATATATGCGCACTACCATTCAATGATAATGGCATATTTTATTGTAAAAGTTTTCCATTCTATGTAACTGAATAAGTCTAATAACGATAGTTTTAAAACCTAAGTACACTAAGGCACGCTTGAAAAAGTTACTCCATTTTGATATATGAATTAAGAAGAATCATTGTGTACTATGACATATTCCAAATGTAATTATTTATCTTATAGTATTATCAAAGGCACCACATTTGAACCATGATCAGTCATGCTTTATACGAATAGAAAATTCATTATCTGTCAACTTAGATGAATATTTAAAATAATCTATTCCTACTTTCAAAGTAATTTCTATACATCGACAATGGTCAGAAAGACTAGCGTATTAATAATCATAGGAATTCTGTAATATCAAAATGAATAGTATGTATAAACAAATTATTTTTAATTTGACGTGTTAACGATGAATTAATAAAAAGAAATTCGTATTTGATATCTATTCGTCTTGATCTTCCTTCTAAAAAAAGGAATGTTTTTATAGCGATTATATAGACTAGCATATGTCTTATCTTATTTCACGTACTTAAAGAATGTAAATTGCAACAACTTAAATATTTTAGTCACTTATTTCATTTTTACGTTAGGGCACAAAAAATTTTTGGAGGTTTCATACCCTTTTTGGTTTCGATACAATCGCATATTCACTATCAGTGTAAGCTTTAGGCTTTGGTCCCATATTTGTGTTAATAGAAGCTGTGTCAGAGGGAGCCTTTTTTCTAATAACAGCATATCCAAGATGACTATCATCCGCTAATCTGACGGAAGAAATATCTTCGACGATGTCATAATTGGACCACGTCGCATTTGAATCGGCAGTAGAATTCGATATTGCAGTTTGAGATGCATTGTGTGTACTTTGGATAGTAGAGGACACAGTCGAAATTTTATGCGCGGGTACTGTAATAAGTTTAGATGCTGAACCGAAGTTTTGCAGTTCATCGTAATCGGATACATCAGGCGTTTTACAAGATGTATGAAATATAGACGACGAAATACTAACTGTTTCACTCGTATTACTTTTATTTTTTGATGAGTTTTGAGACACGTTAACAGGCATCATTGTCTCGTACTGATAATCCTCATTATTTTCTTTATCTTTATTGCTCCTAATTAATGAAGGATTATATCTTTCCGTGTGATGTATATTATCCGTGCCATGAGTTTTCCAAGCATCGCTCCGAACTTCTACCAAATCATAGGAATGTTTTTCTTCTTGTAGTACAGAACCACTCATGCTCTTCTGCGACGATTCCGGTGAATTAGTACTAACAAGATGTCTTTGTTCGCTAAAGAAGTCAGGTGTGTCCGTATCGACACTCTTTTTATCCAGTAAACCTGTGAATATGTTTTTGCGAGGCGGTTTCGCGGGCTTTGGCTTGACGATTGGCGGAGAAGGCTTCGAAGCAGGAGTCGAATCCGAGCTAGAAGACGAATTGAGCTGCTTCTGCGAATTTGGAGTTATAGCAGAGAAATCTATATCGATTAAATTTGCAGAGCTATTTGGGGAAGGAGGCAGTGGCGATCTGGAGCCAGCTTCCATAGATAAAGCAGCATGATATTGAGTGTCATTGCATTCTATACTCGGACTATTGTCGCCGTTGAGTAACTTTTTCATAGATTTCATCTTAGCATACATGCAACGAAAAATCTCTTGTTGACTACCGTGCTCCAAACAGAAGGAGCCATCTCCCGACTCACATTTTCTTCCAGCTTCGAAGGTAAACTTTCCATCTCTATATCCATATCTTCTAATATATCTGTAAGGCCATGTGAATAAGACTACATCCCCGTCCATCAATTTAATATCAACAGCGGCGACTACCAAGGTATAAGTTCTTGTTTCTAAACCGCAACGCTTAGACGCATCTGTCTCTACTACCTTCACGGAAAATACTCCTTCGCCGCTGGTACAGTATAAGTCTGAATTCTCTTCTATCGTTTGCTTCGACAGCTTATCCTTAAATGCAACTAACTGGAATGCGCCGATCCACCTGCACATTTCCGCTACCGAACAACATCCGAAGTAATGTACGCCCGACTTCGTAACCACCTGTAGATAAAAATACGTCATTAAATTAAGGTAAGACGAAAGTAAAGAAGCACAAATAACGGTGCATTGTCAAAAAGCGATACTTGCTGTAAATACATGAGAATGGTTACTGGGAGCGATCTTAACGCAAGCTTCCAAGGTGACGATACGAGGAGAATGCAGTTGCAATATCGCTTCTTCATGATTATCGTATATCTCCAGCCGTTCGATTCCATAATTACTCGCCTTGAAGAGCTGACAGAATCTCTTGTGCCAAGATTTCTACAACGTAGCGAAGAGTAGCTTAAAAAAACTGATCTACTTATCTGTCACGAATTAGAGAACTACCGAAATTACTGTTATTACTGAGACAACAACGTTAGTGCACGGTTTCTCTTGTTCTAACGTTACATATCCAGCATAAGGTTATCGTGTCGCGTAACGCATACGCATAGTAGGAAAATTAAATGGACCAGAGGCATCCACTAAGATTTAATCGAACGCGGTGCTCGTGCGAAGAAAATAAGAGGAGCTCTCCTCGATGTCGAGGAATGTAGGAAGTAGCTAACCTTGAGTTGGCCTAGCACTCCTTGCGGTGGTAAAAGGAGAATCCCCTGCATCATAGGTACCTCGGGCTCCATTGCTCGCGATTTCGCATCGATCGACGATTTCGCGGCACGATTTGGTCGATGACGGAAAAGCGGCACGTCCCTGTCACGTTGGCCCTTTGTTCCTCGTGTCGTTTTTCACGCGGGGAAAGAGCAGTTTTCGCACTTTCACTCGGTGCACGAGCTGCCTTTTCTTTTCCTCTCACCGCGAGGAGATCCCCCCTCGTGCCGAGACACGTCGTTCTCTCGGTGGTAAATCTGACAGTCTTGTAATAAAGGCTCTCACTGCTAAGGACGACACTCAACCCATCATAACGACGCGCGGTATTTGACATCTCACGAGAGAACCTTTCGATCTCGTTCTCTTCGATATCGCGCTTCGACCTGCCTCCTTGTAGATTATTTTCGATACGAAAGCGCGATCCTTTCCTCTCTTCTTCTCGACTTGTGTGTATCCGAGAGTGCGCGCGCGTTTACTCGTCGTTACGAACGCGGGAGGAAGAAAGAGACAGAGTCAAAGAGGGAGAAAGAAGGGGGGAGATAGAAAGAGCGAGCGAGAGCGAGCGAGAAAGAGGGAAAGAGAGGCATAGAAGGAGATACTATACATTCGACGAGCGTGTCGCACGAAGTACGACACGACGTATGTATGGCCGACGTAAGGGTCATGCATGATCTCTTCACATCGCATTCCAAATCGACGTCGTCGTCCAAACGTCGAAGCTTACGAGCATTCATCTCTCTCTCTCTCTCTCTCTCTCTCTCTCTCTCTCTCTCTCTCTCTCTCTCTCTCCCTCTTTCTCTCTCATGCCCCCCCCCTCTTTAAGTACGCGTGTACTCCCTCGGTACGTCCGACGACGACCGAATTGTCCCGAACGTCCAGGAGTCGAAGAAAATGAGCGGGAGTTGTCACTTCTTTTTTTTGTAAATTTTATTTTTCCACTTTCCGATAACTATCAAGGGCGTTTCCACAATTTTTCTTCCCGTCCGTTTTTTATCATACTTTTGTTTGCCTTTGTCATGTTTATTTTCTTTATTATGTTTCTTTTTCTCGTCCCTCTCGCATAATCTTTTTAACGAAGTAGTATCACGTTCGGAGAGTGGCAAGAATGCAGCCGACGGAAGCGGTCTTTCTTATCGGACGGCTTCATCGCACGGAAGTGGTGCACCGCTGTGCCGCGCTAGCGTCTCGGAAAAAGATATCCAGCCTTTCCAGCTCCTTCTCTTTCTCGCTCCCTCGTTTTGCGTTATGCGCTCGACATTAGCGCGCTTTTATCGTCTTTTCCTTATATAATACTCTGTATGGGCATAATTGATGCTGCATATTTCATATACGCCAGTGGATACATATGTAATTAATGTAAATGCACGTTATACTGTTTGAAAAATATTTTTGTAATGACGTCATAAAATTGATCAAGATTAAAAAGAGTTTATTATGTCATATGTATATATCATATTTTTATAAGACACTAAGAATAATATGTAAACTGACACTCTTTCCAAACTGCAGATTTTCTTTTTCTTTGCAAATCT
>JAIFRP010004408.1:1732316-1747149 GCA_032403825.1 Odynerus spinipes
AGAACACCCGAATAACATTTGTTGCAAATATATAACCAACTCTGTTACAACGACTGTAGGTGCCCCCTCAATTTCGCAAACGAAATCATACTCTCATGGAATAAGTTAAGAGTCTATGCGCAACGGCAAACTAGGTCAATGATGCATCTCGTTCCAATTTCCGCGCGAGATTCGATCGTTTCTTAATAATTTATTAAACGATCGACCTTTTCGTTGATTCACCAGAATCGTCGTCCACGCAGAACGGCACGTAGTACGTAGTGATTCGCGATTACGTTCTTACGAGGGCTCGCGATATAATGGCTCGGCGAAAGTAATGAACTTTTTTATAATTCATCAATGTCTCCTCCGAGTATGTATCTATATACGTGTCGAGAGCGTATATATGTCGGTGCGATCGCGCTTCGATAGTTCATCGATAGCGATGACTTCCTTCCTTTTCTTCCTTTTATGGAGCATCACCGGTGTGCTATTCGTCGATGGCTTAGACGTTATGCCTTTGTCTAGACTTCGGAATGCTACTATGGGTATGCCTCTCTCTCTCTCTCTCTCTCTCTCTCGCTCTTTCTCTCCTTCTCTCTTTCTGCTTATCTCACTTTCATATCAAAAGTAATTTTAGAGCAGGCTTTGTTCGTAAAATTAAATTAGTTTGTTACTATATTTATATACATTATAGCGACACGTGTCTAATGAGTCGTAATAAATTTACACGATTATTATTTTATCATCATGTTTGCTTATCTTGTCATTGCGTCTGGGTTGCGTCTAATGAACTCTAATAATTTGGAAAAATGATTCATCTATTGTCCTAGTTATCGAACTAATTTATTATTACGTTACAATAATGCGCGTATCATTGATTGTAATAACTTTGTTACGCATTGTACACAAGATGAATCATGTTTGTACACATATATCCGTCTATCTATCTATTTTTATTTCTCTCGTTGTATCCTCATACAAGAGATAATCATTGACGAGCATTCAGGTAATTACGGTATGATTGAAAATAGCCGTCGTAGTCGACAAAGGATTTTTCTCTGGGAAAAGCGAAGATTATCGAAAGGCTCGTGCGATAATCTTAGATTCGATACATGACGTCGCGAAGAAAGAGATGCACGTAGGTCGTATCGTCGTGCGCGCGTTTCCGGACACGGACGTTGATCTCCGCGAAGGTAATATTCTATACGAATTTGATCAATTTTTCTTTCCACGAATTTTTCTTTCGATTACTTTCTACGATAAAACTTTAATATCAAATAGATATTAATTTAGTTATTAATTTCTAAAATAGTTATTAATTTTTTCGATCTTGCAGATTACACGGTGCTTCTGTCGATAGCAACGTGCGATCGGACGTGGCATTTACATGAATCAGCACGGCAGGTGGGAGTTCTTCATCTCGCGATAACAGGTAAGCGTAGATTCCTTGAGATAACGATGAACGATAGCGAAAAAAGAAAAAAAAATCTTTTCCCATGGGGAAGAATAGAATAATGTATAACTATTACGATAAAAATATAATTCAAACGTGCGATAAAATATCGTAAACAAGATTACTTGATTTATATAGAGATTAATAATCGTTGCTCGTTTTAAGATCGCAGCTGCCCACGAGTTCCAAGCTCGGATGGTATCAGCATCCCGTTGATCGTCCCAGGCGAGGAGTTGCCACAAATTTTTTTAGATCTTCGTACCATGGACGCGTTAGCCTGGAAGAACGTTGTGATCTTGCACGATGACTCTTTCGGTGAGCGAGAAAACTTTCGAAACGCCTTAGGCCGATGTCGCTATGCATTTTTATCTCTTCTTTCTTTTTTTTTCCAGAGAGGGAAAAGATCAGCGACGTCGTCCGAGCTATAACGGACGATCTGCCAAATAAGATGTCGAACGTTGCCTCGAGATCGATCTTCGCCTTTAAACGTGTTGCTTCCGAGTGGGTCAGGAGGCAACATATAAGGGATATACTCGGCAGCTTTCGCGTCGAGCAACTGGGCAATTGTTTCCTCGTTATCGTCACCGTCGATACGATCGCGGACGTCATGGAAGTCGTAAGATTCTCAAAAGTATCAAAGTTATGATAAAAAATATAAAAAGATAATTTTCTATAACTATTTTCAATACGCATGTATACACATATACGTATGTATATACTTCTAAAGGCAAAATCATTAAAAATGGTTCACCCCGGTAGTCAATGGTTGTACGTCCTGACGGATGCTGGCTCGCGGAACTCCACGAACGTAACGTACCTTGCAGATTTATTAACGGAGGGTGGAAACGTCGCTCTGATTTATAATATCACTAGTTCCAAAAATGCCTGCCATGTAATTATTTTTTATGGTGAAATATTACTGAACACTTTGCATATTTTTTTGCTTATTAAAAACTCTATTGTACTTTAGTATTTTTTTTTCTTTTTTTTTTATTATTAGAGAAAGTATACATTACATATGTCTTCTAATATATGTCAAGTATACACAGGGTGTTTCAATTAAATGAGATCACTTAAGTATCTATTTTATTCACAATTGTATAAAAAATAGTACTCGGAGAAAGTATCGTTGATTTTGTAGGTCGATCTTTTGTGTCACGTTAACGATTTTGTCCGATATTTGGCGAATACCTTGCAATACTTATTCACAATGGACGAAGAGATCTACGAGAACACAACGAACAGCGATTACGAGGTTTTCAGGCAAACCAAATCTCAGATAAGCCGACAAATTCTTAAAGGCATCAACGTGGGTGACTTTAATATTTTTCCACGTTCCTTCCACTCGTCGGTGATTCGCACGATTAAAAAAGGGAACGTCTCTTTTCCATCGTTTAGACGAAATTTTCCGAAAGACCGCGCCCCTCCGACAAAAGGTGCGGGAAATGTCTGCTCTGGCAAATTTCCTCGGCCATCACCTGGGGAAATTATTTTCTTCGTGGCAGTAAAACGGCTTATCTGATAGAATCGGGCACCTGGACGTCAAGGGGAGGCGTTAATCTATCAGACGTTATATTCCCTCACGTCGCTTACGGATTTAGAGGATTAAGCTTACCGATAGTGACGTTTCACGTAAGTAAAACTCGATATTTGCGAAGCTTCAGTTTTTCTTAACTATAGATATCCTTTTTATGGAATTACTTCGTGGAATTTAATAGCATATTTCCGCAGGAACTTATTCGCCTATTTTACTATTTTTTTTTCCTACATCGTTGGATAACGTTATCTTACATTTGAAATATATTAAACGTATAATTTTTAATTAATTTTCTTAATAGCGTACAGGTGTAATTCGTGTAGAAACCCATGGCAAAAAACAAGCGAACGTCGTATCGGGTGCAGCGAGCAAAGTATCCCCTTGCTCCTGTCCCCTCCCATCTTGTCTGATATCTTAAAGAAGAATCGTGTTTTCAGAACCCGCCGTGGCAGACAGTGACTACATTGGAGAACGGCGAAATCATTTACGGAGGATTGGTTTTCGACGTGCTCAAATACCTCAGCAAAAAATTGAATTTCACGTATGCGGTTATCACCCCCATAAACCCGAGTAACTCGAAGCCTCGTGGTTCCTCTCGATCGTTAACAGTTGGAGAGGTGAGATTTTTTTTTTTTATGAAGATAAAATTACAAAGTATGAAATTGAAAAAGTATAAAGTTAACCGTTAGAAAATAATACTATTAGAATATATTACGCTAGAATATATTACTATTGGAATATAAAACGCTCCAGTTGGAAAAGATATCGATATCGCATGATTTTTACTAAGAGGTGTTACATTTTGCGGTATTTCCACATTCCCGGGCGGTATCGTATCGTGCTGCGGCAAAACAGGATGACCGAATGACTTTTTATTACACTTCCGAATATCTCAAATTTTTCGATCGATCTTGGTTCAGTTAAAACCTGTTTTAATAGGAGGAATGTGATTTGTAAATATAAAATCTGGTAAAACCGCATAGTATAACACCGGTTTTAAGCTCGGTGGTCGAAAATATTATATAAGCGAAAAACACCGAGCAGAATGCGTTGCAGCTTTTGATAAACGGTCGCAAGAAGTTTCGACCCATGATTGTTTTGTAAAATTCGAAATTATATCGAAAGCCACAACGTAGGCATCCTGATCAGTTTCCTACTAATTCCGCTCGTTTTTTATCTCCGAGTCTAACACATATGATAAAAATAAAAGACATTTTTAGAGACCCCGCGGTACTCTGACTTCCGTGACGAGGAAATTACCGGAAGAAGTTCTGGAATTGGTCCGCGCGAAGAAAGTCTTGCTAGCTGCTTGCGCGTACACCGTCAACGACTTCGAAAAGAGTGCCATTAATTTCACCATACCCATCTTCGTTCAAACGTACAGCTTTCTAACGTCCAGACCGAAGCAATTGTCGAGAGCTTTGCTCTTCACTTCGCCGTTCACCAAAGAGGTAGGTACGCGAGATCGTTCGACTAACATGTAGGTAAGTATTTAACCCTCCAACAAAGTTCGACCGGTTACGGGTCGGGTTTCTTTTTACTTTCTCGTTTACGATCGAGCTTAACGTCGAAATAGTATCGACGAGGGAGAGTTATCGAATTTCTTGTAGTATGTACCTATTACCGGCGGAACTTCGCAGCTACGCTCGTAAAGTCGAACGGAATTTCGACGCTTATCTTTTAGACCTTTACGCACATTATACGCTCACGTTATGTGGCTTCGCTTTCAGACATGGGCCTGCCTGGCCGCAGCCATTATTATAATGGGTCCAATCTTGTACCTGGTTCACAAGTACAGTCCATGTAGCACAAAGACGTCGGGATTGAACTCATCCTGGCAATGCGTTTGGTACGTCTACGGTGCGCTTCTTCAGCAAGGTATCTTTTGGGTTTTTTTTTTTATTGTTGTATATGTAAAACTTTGCAATGGGAGTTTCATGTTTTTGTATAATCCTAAAAAGGGTTATTTGCTACAATTTTCCTATATTTTTTGTAAACGTAACAAGAATGTGAAGATTTCTCGTAATATTATGTCACTATTGTAATAATAAATTACTTCGATTTATTTTAATACTCATTTTTTCTTTTCTTTTAAACTAAAGGTATATACAAAATTTGGGATAAAATATATATAAAATAAAAAATATACATACCTATATATTGTAAAATAACAAAAGTAATGTATGATATATTCTTTAGAATTATTACTACATTAAGGCAAATTTGAAGAACCCGAAGGTAACGCACGTGTTCGATTTTGATTTTAGGAGGAATGTACTTGCCCCAATCCGATAGCGCTCGCATTCTGGTCGGTACCTGGTGGTTGATCGTAATGGTGCTGGTAGCAACTTATTCCGGAAGCTTAATCGCATTCTTGACCTTTCCGAAAATGGATACTCCGATTTTAACAGTGGATGATCTTCTCGCTCACAAAGACAAATTAACTTGGGGCTTCCCGAACGGTAGCTTTCTGGAGGAGTACTTACAAAACTCTGAAGAAGAGAAATATCGTTTGCTATTCTCTCGTTCGGAGAGGCACAACGGTACGGAGGAAGCGGATATCATTAGACGAGTGAAAGAGGGCAAACACGTCTTCATCGATTGGAGAAGCTCGTTGCGGTATGCTCTTGATAGTCTCTCGCGACGAATTTTTTAATAATACCAAAATTTATCCCAATATTATTAAAATATTCCGAATACTCGGATACCCATGGTACAATTCGTTAAAACAAAAATTACTGAAGCACCCACTCAGAAAGTTCATGTTATTAATTTAGCCTGATTAAAATTTTAGTTTAAAAAATAATACATTTTGTTTTCTTTTCTCTATGGATCGCAGTTTTTTGATGAGGAAAGATTTATTATCGAGCGGAGCCTGTCACTTTTCTCTAAGTAGCGAAGAGTTCATGGACGAACCCATTGCGATGATCGTCTCCAGGGACAGTCCTTATCTGCCAATCATAAACAGCGAGTAAGATAGTTCGATTTTGTTGAATATCTTTCATAGATTTTCTCGCGGCTTCCATTCTGATATAACTAATAATCTGATTTCTATCAAGATTGCATCGTATGCACGAATCTGGTTTAATAAATAAATGGATCTCAGAAAAGATGCCGACGAAAGACAAATGTTGGGTAGGTGGTGCTCCTAACGAGGTGGTGGACAAGAGGAAGGTCAATGTGGCTGATATGCAAGGGATTTTTTTTGTACTTTTCATGGGTAATATCATTTACATAATCGGTACATATACGATAGAATGTCGATTAGTCGGACAAACTTATTGGAAAAAAGAGAACGCGAATAATATTAATTAAATGGTTAAGGATAATAAAAAACAACGAGTTCACTTTCTTCAGGAATCGTCCTAGCGATCATTTTCCTCTGCTGGGAATTTTATTGGCACTGGCGGAAAGTTTCTAAAGAACGCAAGCTCATCACACCGTTTGTGTCTTAATTCTAAAGGAACTATACGGGAGATTATTATAATTGTTACTACGACTAAAAATGAGAAATAAAGATAACGGATTATTATCTATTACGTCCGTCGAACGTCCACGTGAATGTTCTAGCTTTAAATTATACTTTTTCTTTCCATCTTTTGTTCCTTTCTTCTCAACAACCTAATGGGATATTCGTTTGTTATAGGTTTAAAAATCGATTTTATTACTTATTAATTTTTCATAACGTTTCTAGAACAAGAGACTTTTGTCGCCAAATAAATAGCAGCGATTTCTAATCTTAGCGATATCCATGCGACGATTTTGATCGTACCACGGACGAACGGAAACGCATCAGGTTCGAGTAAGTTGCTCAAGTCCGAAGTCGATTACCCGAAGGATTCCGAGGATTGATCGACGGAAATGGCTAGAAAACGGAAAGAAAGAAGGGTTCTGCACGCGCGTAATATTACAGCGACGGGCGTTGCAAGTGCGAGTTAATTATCACCGGGGGCCCTCGTTGTCGATCCTCGATGTATTTAGCAACGATCCGTGGCGGATACCGTGCGCGCAAGGTAAAAGTCACGAAATTACGTAACGAATTAGCCGTGGATATCCTCTTCTCGTGGTCTCCCTCGAAAACCGGGTTTTCGCATGACGTGCTTTTCATACCGCTTGCGTTAGGCTCGCTTGCAATCAACGAAATTCATAATCACGGTGACTGTGTGTACGGTAGTATTGATTTTAGGTTTGGCGAACAGGAGACAGGACGTAGCGTTTAGATACCTTGTGTGTTGGATAGAGAGGAGAAGAGGATCACGAGATATCTTAAATAGTATTTTTTGAGTGTATAATATGGAAGGGTTTTTTGATGGGTAAGAGATTTTGAAAATTACACTTGCAGCGTTTGACAAGAAAAGTGATTTTTAAAAAAGATTCTAATCGGCACTTGGATATAACTGGTGGGAAAGGGGAATAGATAGTGATCATAAAACGAAGGAAGTTGAAGTAACGCTAACCGAAAATTGAAGCGTAGGTAGTACAATTGGTGTTCCAAAGTAAAAGGGAAAACTTGAGCATGGTTTCGAACGAACGAGCGATTTCCACGATTTCTCGTAACTTTCATATTTCCTTAAAGTTTCGACTACCTTCGAGCAAGCAATCCCATCCTCCCATGAATCTTTACGCGAGCTCCTTGACAAACAGAAAGGTAAAAGGATCAAAAAAGGGGACGAAAGAAAAAGAAAAATCACCTGTGAGCTTTAGGGAGATCATCTCACTACCAATAAGAAGCTAAGCGAGCAGCAGAAGAAAAAAAGAAGAAGAAGCAGAAGCAGAAGGTCGAATGTTAAGAGCAACCGTGCGATTTGATGAGGAACGGCAGACGCGGGGTTGTCCACCTGACGACCTTGCCTTGTTGAAAAAAAATCGCGGAGTGGCCGGCAGCGAGCTTGGAACGGGCGGCGTGAGCCATCCGCGAGCCAGTTCAGTCGTAGAGCGCGCGAGACTAGGACTAATCCTAATAAACGAGCCGGACTCGTCGGTAAGGTCGGATAATCGAGCGTAGGAATCGAACGCAACGCAACGCGCGCTTGCACGCGGTGCTTCTTCGGTTAATCGAGAAATCACGTTCGGTGCCCATGAGGTGACCAGGCTTAAGGAATACCGAGCGAACCAGATCCGAGAGGAAGAGCGACAGATCTTACGCGAGAGGAAAACGAAGAAAAAAGAAATGGGGATGTCGATCTGGATCTTACTCTTGCTACGTACGTACGACGTCTTATACTTCTCGAGACTTTTCTTTTATATCGCTCGGTGAAAATTATGCAGGACGCGTTGGGTCGTTGACAATTTGGTGATCGGTGATTTTACGCAAAAATTGATATATGTGACTTACTTTTTTTAGGGATGTTCATTTTAAACGCACGTACGTGTGTTCTATACAATGTGATTTTGCAGTGGAATTTTTACATGGAAAATTACTTATTCCAAATTTAACAGTAAATCTTATATTTATTTAAATAGTTATTATATGTCTGTTATTTAAACAGATTTGGTTATTTTCCAATTTCGAAAGAAATTACAGATTTCTGCAAATGTTATTTATTTGCTACTTAAATTTTGATCAATTCTAAGACATAAATTTTGCTTTTCTTTCAGTGTCATCCGCGATCGCACACTCGTTCCAAGAAGCCGATTTCGATGGTTGGTATCAGCCCGTGGCACGTCGGCCAGTCGACGTCGTTACCGATGTTGTTAATGATCTTGGAGTGAGAATCCTTCAACAGTACTGCGATCATGGAAACGTCGCTTTTTCGCCGATCGGAGTCTCCTTCGTCTTGGCCGCGCTATACGAAGGATCAGCTGGTAGAGGAAGTCACCAGATCGCGGAAGCTTTGGCTTTGCCCCACGATCGAGACATCACGAGGATCGGTTTTCGTGATATCCATCGACGACTCAGAGTAAGCTCGTGCAAATGTCATTCGACCGTAACTCGTTTCGCGACATTAGTTTTGTTTATTGTTAATTGGACATTTTCGAGAGCGACAAATCGATCGCCGATTTCACGATTTCCTCGAACGAGATCGTCGACCGGACCGCTTACGTGACCAACGATGAATTTTTTTTCTTTTTCAAGACTTACCTGAACGCCGATGGGTTCCTGGGTGGGTTGACGTTGAACAGGGAAAACACCAAATTGCGGCCAGAGTACGAGGACGTTCTACGATTCTACGGTTTCGATCTATCGGATGAAGACGGAAAAGAATCGAACGGTACGACTCCAACAGTCGAGGAGGGAACGACCACTGTATCAGAGGAATCCACCGATCCATCGACCACTGTATCAGCAGAGTCCACCAATCCGCCGACAACTATGATCGACGTTAATCTTTCATCGGAGCTTTCAACCAGCTCAGAAACCACCGAAGGACCCACAACTTCAACAATGCCGCCCATGACCGAAACAATCGGAACGACGATGGAAGAGGGGATGGTGTCGGACAGGCTGACGCAAATGTCTAACATAACCACCACAATTTCGAGTACAAATCCAACGAGTAGTCTCACTACGACTGCGTCTGACGGAAACTTGGAAAGTTCGTCTGAAAATTCCACAGTTTCCATGCAATTACCAGCTGTTACCATGCCGCTGCCAGAAACAATGTCGACCACCGTTAGCAACACTGCCGCAGCTACCACCACGGTTGTACCGAACGTTTCTGATACGACCGCCATGCTAATGACTGATTCTGAAACAACAAATAGTACCTCCAGTCCAGTTTCCGAGAGTACAGGGAATACGATGACTCCAGCGAGTACGTTGCCCGTCAGCACGATGACTACGTCGGGAACGACTTTGAATATGCAAGAAAGTTCAACGAACTCGACTGGTCAAACCGAGGCAACGACCTTGCCTATGGACGCGTCATCGATCGAAACGAACGTAACATCGACGGCTCCAGTTTCTGTAACGGCGAACGCGCGTAGCGATCTCGAGGTCGGACCTCCCGCTGAAGAAAGTACCGTTTCGACGGATCAGCCGATAACGAGCGAACCAAGTACTATGACCGGTATCGAGAACCTCGAATCTTCGACTCTGACGAACGAGGAAGGACAAGGATCGACCACTGTACCGGCTCCGAGCGATGACGCCTCGACGAATCGTATTCGCAAACGAAGCACGAGAAATTCTCGTGGCTATTTCTCCAGTTATCCTGGTTAGTCTGATCAGTGATAAGCTAACGAACGGAATGACAACATTAACGTTTTTTTCCCCTCTTGTCTTTTCAGACCAGGGTATCTGGATGCAAGATCTTGGTATTTGGAAAGCTTATCCGGTCGTCACCGGTGAAGCTTCTGTCAGAGACTCCACAGAAATATCATTTCTGGTGAACGGTTGCGACGTGTCCTCGGTAATGGCCAGCAGATACGTTGCGGTTCTACCCTTCGCGTACTTTCCATCGCTACGCGCTGTCGCCGTCGAGTTTCCTTTGGACGTAAGCCACAGAATCACTTTACTTACGTTTTCTCATACTCGGTTCTCGAATTTCAGATTTACATACATGAATTCGATTATCCAGGACGATCTTGTGGCGTCCTGTGTTCCCTTCTTCTCTTTATTCGCTTGTCTCTAGCCTTTAGAGTTCCCTCTTTCGAGTTTTGTTTTAAAACGGTGCATAAAGATCGTACCGTAGGCAATTCCCCGGCAAGATGAATTCCCAGCTGAAACGTCCGCGTTCGCGTTTATCGGATGACCCGACGTGATTTGCGTGTTCACGTTGAACGAACGAAAGGCTAGGAAGACGCGTTTGAAAGAGACCGTATGCCTTCTGTCGTGGCCCCTGCCTCGTGGCTCAACGCGATTAAAGATGCTTCTTCTATTTTTCATCAAGGATCCGAGGTACAACATTCTTCTTCTCATGCCAACGGACAGAACAGATACGCATCGTCTGGCGAGAGATCTCGGTGGGAAGTCATTGAGATGGTTACGGAAGCAGTTGCAACCAACTTGGGTCAGGGCTACGATACCCTCCTTCATGCTACGCGGTTTTGTCACCCTCACGTCTTACCTCCAAAGAGTGAGTCAATTAGTTAATTTATTTTTTTCTCTTCGCCCCTTGCTCAGCAGTTCTTATGATAAATCTGTTATCCAATCGCTGTTCAGACCTCGAGAGTCATCCTAGCGTGTCAACGAAAATCCTCGAAGCGGCCTATTATTTATGTCTTCCGGGTTACGCCGCTCGATATATTTTACCATTAGTCTCGAACATTAAGTTTCGAAATTACTTAATCGCGTTTATCGAGGTCTTGACCGTACTTCCCGTGTCTCTCTTAGCCTTCCACGAAATGAGAGAATAGTTTCTCTGGAACTACACTGTAATCATGCGAGGTACCAAATCATTTTTTCTCGAAGGTCATTTAACACTTCATTGGTCAGAGACTTTTCTTACATCTTACGTCTTATCAATTCGTCACGGGTTAGGTTTGAACGTCAAAAAATATAGTTTCGAATTTTTGGCCTTACTTTGGAATCTACGATAAAATGATTTCATTGATAGTCATTTGATACGAAGTCACCGGCAGCAACTAAAAAGTTACTTCCAAGTTGCGTTTCCTACTGGATGCAGTTTCAGACGTATAACGACACGTAGTTTTGATAAGCAACAAAATATAGTTGCGTGACTGAAATTGTTTAGCAAGCTTCTAGTGACAAATTTCGCGATCCATTTGATTCGCCAGCTTGGGGTAACCGACGTCTTCGAGCCAAGAGTGGCGGACTTATCACCGATGACACCGGATCTAGGAGTCTACGCCAGAGACGTTCAACAGAGTATAGGAGTGAATATAAGGAATTACATGAAGCCGGACAGGACGCATTCTCGTGAGTCAACTAATACCGAATCATCGAATCCCATCGTCGCGCCCCGTCGGGATTCTTATCGTTTTCTTCTTCATCCAGGTTTTGTTCTACGCTTTGTACATACCGTTGCACCGTCATCCTAATTTTCTACCAATCTTATTAACTTGATTTTCAATTCTTCTTTTTCCATACTTATACTAACCTGCCCTGTGTTAGGATATTTTTTTTTTGACAAATTTGTTTATTCAACATTTAATTTGCATAGAATTCGAGCCAGGCGATAATTGAATCGTTTTCCTCGTTAGGAGCATGCAGAAAATAAAGGGAAATTGTCTAACGCTTGAGAAGCGAATTTTCACGTCGGCGACGGCTCTTAACAGAACATCGAAATAGAAGTAATTACGTTGTCGCAATCTGTCGTGGCTAGAGAGTAAAATTGCAATTTGTTTCGCCTTAGCTCGTTTCTCGTACAAACATCGCGCTAGCAATTTGTAAATGACAAACCATTGCCCTCGGACTCCCACCACGCGAGGATTCAAAGAACACACGCGTTCGATAATGGCCGGCCATTACTACTGGCGCGTTGCTCGCTTTTTTCCCTTCTCTCTTTTTTCTTTGCCTCTTCGTCCTATTCTCCTTCATCTTCTTTACTCCCTCTTGTTTTATTCCTTCCTTCCTTCTTTTATTCTCCTTCTTCCTTCGTTCTCCTTGCCTCGCGGAGAAAAGTAGGGATTATTATCGTCGTTAAGAACGGTAAGAATTCGTTAAACCGCACTGTCGAAAGGCACAATGCGTTTCGCCAAAATTACATGCCCAGTACCCTTCCCCTTCTACTTCTTTCTTTTTTCAAAGTGACCGCCACCGAAAAGACGTAAGTTAATATCGAAATTCTCGCGATGCGCGATAAGTGTTCCTAGTCGAAAAGAAAAGAAAAATAAGAAGAGAAAAACGGGTCGACGCGTAATCATTTTTCATCGTGCCTGCTCGGGAGGTAGCAGCCGTTTTAATAAACAGCGATTACGATCGAACGAGAGGATAATTAATTCGTGGAACGAGTCCACCGTTCGGCCGTAAGAAAATAGATCGCGTTTTTTTTATCGAAATACGATTAGACGAGAGAATTTGTTAGTCACCGTCGTTGCCGCTTAACGAAGCACTTTATTTCGCATTTATTGTAATCGCTCGAGTACCGTGAGGGTGAAGTGGGGGGGGGGGNNNGGGGGAGCAAATCGAAAGAAGTATCGTTTACTATCGAGAATATTCTCAGTATTGTTGTAAAGCTCGTTGTATTTAATGGCTGATATCCTGCGAGTGAGTCAGAGGAGGAAACGAAGGAGAAGACCTTGCGCGAACTCTTTTCGTAACTTCACGCTTTTACCATTTTTACGTCCTGCCTGCAGTTGCGAAAATTTTTCTTTCCGTTCGATCGCGACACGATTCTTTTACTCTATGCTATAATGTTAACCTGGATTCATCCCATTAACGAACTCGTCCTCGCAACACGTGCACATTTAGAATGTTTACCACTTTGAGTGCCATATACATTTCAGTGGATAATTAATTTTAATTATAAAATTTGGTACGTTCGTGTATATTCGGTTAATCAACGTCCCATTGTAATTTATATTTAGTGAGTAATTTTTATGTCATCCATATCTCTAAGTGACATGGCGTTCAAAGTGTTAAGATTAATCGTTTAATAACTATCAATATTTAAAAATTGATAGTCCTTGATTAGTAACGATATTAATAATTTATAGGAAATGGTTTATTCGAACGGGCTGGACCAGTGCCATTCACAGTCGTCCATCCGTTCCTTTATTTCATCGTCGATACCGAAACCTCGGTAACTCTGATAGCCGGTCGAGTGGACGATCCCCTAAATTCGAGAATCGTATAACGTTTAGGCAGTGTCGACGACCGAGCTACGAAAACGTGAACCATCATCACGATGAATCATTATAACGAGATCGTTCGAAATGAGAAAGTGGAAAAATAATCAGGACATCGAAGTAATAATAAACGTATATTTATTTGACGATTCTTATAAATAATTACAAACTTATAAACAAGTATACATATATATATATGTATATTTATTTATTTATTTATTTATTTACCGAAGTTTTTCCTTCCTCTATTCCGCACACATTTATTACCATCCAGTATACAACGTTCATTGTACACACTGTACAAGTTTATGCAATTTGTAAATCAAGAAGAACGAGTGATAGAGTCACGAGCGACAAAGTCGGACGTATGCTGGGAGAAAACGATTCCGATGCACCAAGTGTGTTGTGTGTATCTAACGATAATAATTATCATCGCGAGAAGACCGAGGGGAAGGGCAAGAGTTCAGCTCTCCGTTCTACAAAACGGAATAGTCATTCTCTAGCCGTCGTGGTTACGTCGTAGTTAAATAAAAAATATGTATAAATAACGGCGAGTCGTGTTTAAAGAATGTAATACCAGGATTTCGATACACGGCCTCTCGCAAAACACGATCGCTCTTCGTTGCTCCGTATCGACAGGGGGTTACATTATCGGTAAATATAGCGATATCGACGATTTCCTCGATATATATCGAAATATAATCTGACGTTCAATTATATCGATAGGATATCGAGAGAAATTTGGATTTTTGTGATCCATCATTTATTGAGTGTTGTATTATCTCAAATGACAATCATACCAATACCGAAGTTATTTAGATCCAGGTCCGACGTTAGAGTACTTGGCGCTCTAGAATTATTGCGATTACAATATTTAGCATTAATTAGCTATTTATAACCTTAAGCAAGAATAGGTATCATTTAAATAAACGTTAAGTAAAAATTAAACAAAATTCTCATTTTGTGTCCAAGCTGCCCGTCTCATTGATGTTCTTGACATCAAGCCTCGCCTAGATCGATATAAATTGATACAATGTTGAGGACGCTGCCAATATTTATCCTGCGATGATATTGTCATTATTCATTGACGATGTAACCCCTGTCATACGCGTATAAAAAAGTACAAGTGCATCATCGTACGTAAGGTTTTCTCTCTCTCTTTCTCTCTT
>JAIFRP010004408.1:1748884-1759308 GCA_032403825.1 Odynerus spinipes
GAGAGAGAGAGAGAGAGAGAGACTCGATCTCGTTGAGACTAATTCGATTAATTGTCAGTTCATTATCCGCACTCACTCGTCGACGCAATGGCCCGCCGTTGCGATCCAATTCTCATTGAGGACCGCGCCGCCGCAACGATGGGTGCTCGAGAAGCCGAAGAAGGACGTGCGCCTGACCGACACCTGCCAAGGCCATCGACCGAACGGAGCATCCTTGCCACCGACGATCCTGGTTTCTGGTCGCGGAAATAGCGGAGGGACACCGCACTGCGCGCCTTTGCCTTCAGCGACCGCCGATACGGTCATCATCGTGCCCGTCTTCGTTATCGCCTCCGCAGTCGTCGACTTCACCGTAGATCCCGCGGATTTCGTCGTGGATGTTGCCTTGGCCGTCGCCGTCGTAGTCGTCATTGTCGTCGTTGATGGCCTTTCCGTGGTCGTCGTCGTCGTACTGGTGGTGGTGCTGGTAGTGGTACTGGTAGTCGTACTAGTCGTACTAGTGGTCGACGTTGTGGTCTTCTTCGTCGGTCTCGTTCTCGTCGAGGTCTCAAAGTGGGACGTCGTTATGTAGTGCGCCGATCCCACAGGCTTGTGGTATTCGGTATTCTAAAAGAAAGAAAGTAAGAAGGTTGACTTCGCTTCCTTAAACAGAGTAGGACGAAGTGAGGCTAATTTCGAGATTTCTCACAGTTTGTCATTATTAGAGGTAATCGCTAAGAGCGATGCGTTGACAGGGAACAATTTTCTTGCACGTACATGCTGTATATCAATCATCGGGAGGATGGTCGTTAGGAGATTGGGTAAAATCACTCGCGTTAACGCATCGATTTTATATTTTAGCCGAATAAAGACACGGAACGTACTTCGTGCGGCTCGGTAGGCTTGAAACTTGGCCGATTAGGAAAGCTCTCCGGTCCGTTTTGCATCAAGTTAGGACTGTCGGTCCAGTGAGGCTTCAAGGACGGCCTGGGTGGAGTCCAGCTGTTTTCCGACCAAAAATGAGAACTGCTGGCGAAGGGTCTCGTGGTTTCAAACGCAGTTACCGGCTTTGTTGAAGAGGAAGAGGAAGACGAGGAGGAGTAGGACGAGATGGACGAGGACGATGACGAAGGTCTCTGCTTCGTCACGAACGCCGGCTCTGTGGTAACTTGCCAGTGAGAGGTTTGTGGTACGGATCCGGCTGCGCTAGAATGAAAGAAAAGTTTTAAGCGGTGGCTCGGAAACTTTCATCTCCACTCCCAGCACTTTTCTTTTATACTCGCTTAGCGTTAGTCGATAATAAATAAAAGGAGGGATATGGGACGCGACGCACCGTGTAATTAGAGGGAAAATTCTTGCGCGATAATATCGATCTAGAATTCTCACTCCCTTTTTTCCACTCCTCTACATTCATTCTCGCTCCCGTATCTCTCCTCCTTCTCGATCAACGCCTTTGCGTGTTATTAATTACTCGACCACGTAGCCGAATACCTGGTGGATTGACTGCTGTAGTAGCTGGGTCTCGGTGACGTGGTCGTTTTCAAGGACACCTCCGAGGTATTCGGTTTCAAGACGAAGCTCGGTCTTGCGTCGGTTTGGCTGCTCAAAGAGATCGGTCGATACGTCGTCGTCTTGATCGAGAAGTACGGCTTCGAGTGATCCGTCAATGGTCGTGGGGTGGCTGGTTTTGTGGCCCATTGTGGTCGTTCGGTGTGTATAAGGTTTACGTTGGAATGCTGATTCTTCGGAGATTCCTATTAAAAAGCATACAATAAATGAGCACTTGGGGATAAAAAGAGGAAAGATAGTAGGTACGTTTTCGTATATTTTACGTTTTCGTTCACGGAATTAACGTTCGGTCGATGTATCGTTTCCTGAACGCTAAGATCAGCATCGTCGGTCTTCTCGTCGTCCGGTCTCGACTCCGAGGGTCTTTGGTTGTTCGGCCTGCTAGGCCTCATCGATTGCTCGTCGTTGGACGCATGTTCCTTCCCAGGTAAGCGTATGACGAGCGTGTTATGCGAGCTTCCCACCTTATCCTTGAAACCCTGGTAACCAGCGTGTCCTTGGAACTCTAGCTCGGTCTTATCGTCCACGCTGGCGACCGGTCTGGTCTTCTGCTGAGGTAACTGCGACTCGTGGTAATTCGGCCTTTTCGTAGCTTGAGAGCCGTTGTTCCAATAAGCGGAAGATCCAGCTGGTAGCACAGAAGTCTGAAGTCTGTCGGCAAGCTCGGACGTTGGCTTCGCGTGCGGTCTCTTTTGCAAGGGTCGAGCGACGTTGCCCGTGGGTGGTTTGAAGGGTCTCGGCGAGGCAACGAGTCCGCTGTACGAGAGCGGTGCCTGCTGATGAAAAACGCTCGGTCTCGGTGTACTCGAGACCGGGAAGTTTGAAAGAGAGGTCAAGGTCAACTTCGTAGTCTCGCTTCCCAGAGCTTCCGCCAGTGTCGGCCTGAGCGTATTCGACTCGTGATGAAGGTGATGATGGTGATGTTGCAGATCTCCCTGCTCCTCGTGCCGGTGATCCTGCTCCTGCTGATGCACCTGGTGTCCCGGCGAGGCTATCGAATTCACCGTCGAATTGTGGACGCAGCAGCTACCGAACATGAAGGTGTCCACGCACACGCCCACGTGCGTGCCCTCCGATTTGATACACTCCCAGACGAACATGCAAGTACCTTCGTTGCCACCTCGACCGGGCACTCTGCACGGCTTCGGACTGATCTTGTAGCCTACGATCAAGGAAAAACTACGATCGCTATCTCGTTCGAACGGAGAATCGTAACGTCGATTACTCTTCTTCCAGCTCGGTCACGGTGCAGGAGAGGGGCCACGCGTGGTATATCTCTGACTACGTACGCGCGTTGCTATGTTAGTACCTACCTACTATGTACAAGTAGCAGAACGGGGAGCAGCGGTAAGTGCAAGTAATGCATGTAATACGATCGTCGAACGGACGTCGTGCGCGCAGGGTCACGATAAAATCTAACGACCGTGGAGATTATATCGGGTGTCTAATGAACGGTTACTTCGCTCTCGCGATAATCTACCAGGAGTTATACGTTTGGCGCACGACAAGTGTATACGTATCGGTCCGTATGCGTGCGCGCGTACGTATCTAATACGTGTATACCGTGTATACCGTGTAGACCGTGGAAGCAAATCGATGCGTAACAGTCCTATGCACCGTAGCGTTCCTAGCGGTTTCCTTAATTGAATTTACCCATTAATCGCTCGGTATTTGTTCGCTCGAACGGACGGGATTATTATTTCGAGAAAAAGACACCGACGCATCGAGTTTCGATGTTTTTCACGAGATGCGTGTACGCCGGCCACGCCGCCCAATCCTGCTCCTCGGCTTTTGCCGAGGTGGATAAGAGATTTAACGGTTTTAAGGCTCGCCGCGTGCTTCCTTACGTTAATCTGTATTTCGATTAACAGCCGATCGTACACGAGAGTGGAGTCGACTTTCGAAGAGGAATTGCATGGGTCTACGAGTGGAGTAGCTTTCCTGTTGTAGGACCAATGCTTTTGGAATTATTTTTTATTTTCTTTCTAGTTTGATTGAATCCATTTTTATATTTAATATATTCTATGGTATTGAAAATCGTGTTATTTGAGAGATGGTGACTGATTGAGAGATGTTAATAATTTAATTCATTAAACAAACCGAGCAAATAGTTTTACAGTGCACGTGTGAGATAAACAATTCTTTGCGAGGCCTAGCCAATACGAAATGGAGAAAACTTAAAATTTCGACAGCGTTCTCTCGTAAGTGTCACCAAACTATATTCCACTTTATATATATATATTTATGATCGTAGAATAACGATTTATCATAACTTGGAATAAAATGAAAGTTTCGAGTCGTAAAATCGCGAAGCAGGAATCGGGCGACCCGATGGCCGATCGAACGCGAACGGTAGACGTTCCTTCAATTACGCGAGCTGGATGGGTTTTGTCCCACTGTCGAGGCAAACCTGTTGTCGGAAACGTCGTTAGCGCATCGCGGATGAGCCCCGTGGTCGATGTCGCGTCTTCGTCGCGCCGCCTCGGTGAAAGTGTACCACTTGTCGATGAGCACGCGCGCTCGCGAGGCCGAGCGAGTAATGAAAAAAGACGAGAAGGAAAAAGAAGTAAAATAATAAAAAGGAAGGAGAAGAAGTAGGAGGAGGAAAAAACTGTCGAGGTTTAATTACGGGAAAGAGTACGTAGACCTGGGCCAGGTCGTTAACCGAGTCATCGTCGTCGGAGTCGTCGTCTACTCGTGTCGTTTGCAGGACGACGTAAACTTAAATTACTAGCTCGCTTTGAAACAGCCACTCGTTTTTCACGTCGTGAAAACTATTCTCGCTATTCGTACGTAGGTAGGTAGGTACGTAGGTATATACGGAGTGTATCGATAAATAATAATTATTATTGTAACATAACTTTTGCAATTCATCGCGATAGAAAGATGACTTTTACTCGACATTTGTTTGGTATTATTTCAAAGAATATTTATTACAAAATGTAGACAATATCCTTTTTCTTTATAACGATATAAAATAACGCGTGCTTTTATATTCTAGACGAGGGTGTAGCTTGGTCGAATAATTTCTCAAATCGTTCGTTACTCCCCGTGTCTTTCCCCGAATCGACAGAAAGCGTGGTCGGATCGCAGTCTCTCCTTTCCTTCTGTCGCTTTTCTTTTCTCACGCTCGCGTACGGCCCACTGCACCTTGACCGACTTCTCTTACCAATTAGGCGTTACACATTTGAGAGAAGGAACCCTCGGACGGGGAAGAGAAAGAGAAAGAATGAGAAAGGAAGAGAGATAGAGACAACGAGAGTGAGATAATTAGATGATAGTACAGGTGAAGAGAAAGAGAGAGAGAGAGAGAGAGAGAGAGAGAGAAGGAAAAAAACACGGATCTTTTCGAGTACATCACCCAAAATTCTCCGCTCGTGACACGAGTCGAATTCCGTGTAAACTCTTATATCGGCTAATGGCTTCGATGGTCCCGCTCGAAAGTCACACAAGCGGCCACCGCCGAGGAGGGAACACCGAAACCGTGTGTGTACGTTTAAAACACCAAAAGGAGTATTACTGACTGTGACCTCGATTCAGCGTGCTGAGGGACCTGGCGATGCCCGACCACCAGAGAATTGTGGCCACGTAACCGATCCACCGCATCCTGATCCCTGAAAACATCAATGTCATTTGTTTTAGGCAAACTTCGTCGATGAATCAACGCCTGAGATTTCTTCACTTCTCTACCTTTTTTTTTCAATAAGATTTGAGAAATGGAGACAAGATATGGCATACGAAGACGATGATAGGGACGGAGAGACGTATATTTATTTAGGATTAAAAATTCCGAAATATAAGATGTCTTGTTAAACGCCAGATCGAGATTTCCCGATCTGATTTTCTAAAAGTCTACGAAAATCGACTAAAATTTTGAATAAAGTCATATGTATTAATTAGCGTATCGTAATGCGTTAATGTTGCGTGTTTAGAAGAAAAAAAAGTGAAATATAATCATACGACAGTCTCTCCGTTAGTTCCTCCACTTTCGACTTTGTTTTTTTACCGTACGACGTAAACGCAAACTAGAGAAGTCTCATTTCCTTTCTCTCTTATCTTTTACTGACCGTTTCTTAAGTCGCCTCACCTATCTCCTCTCGGCCGTTAATAAGCATAGCTAATGCGATACGTTCCTCTCACGTGTCTCGGAAGCATGCCAAAGTACATACGAGCTCTCAATGTCGCGTTTTCGCTCTCGACAGACGGAATTACAATGCGACGAAGGCGACGGATTCGCCAAGCGCGATTTCTACGCGCGGAGCATCGATAAACGGCGAGGGGAGGCTCTCGCTCGGAGAATAAGCGAACGGAAGACATCGAAGAAGTTCTCGCGACTTTAATCGCTCGTACTTACATACGTACGCACGTATTCTCCGTTCAAATGCAGCCTTCGTAGAAACGCAAACAGGTAATCGAGTCGTTAAAGCGTGTCCGTAATTAATTCGAAGAGGTCTCGTTAATTATCCTGAAAATAGTTGCCGCGTATTTTCAATGGAAACGCGACGGTCTGATTTTTATATTCGAAGAATTTTCTTTTTTACCAATTCACAATAATTTGGCGGTATTTATTAGAATTTTAGCACCATTATAAAACAGGTGGTTTTTATATTCAACCCCTCAATTAGGTGATTTGATCAAGGAATATTCAGTAATGTATTTTAAGATTTAATTATATGTGTACGTGTGTGTATTAACCACACAATATAGATCTATTTTATATATTAGCAATTTAGAATATTGCTTTACATTAAACTCGTGAAGTAGTTCCCTTATCTACTAAAACATTAATATTTCGATAAAAATTTGCAAAAAGCTGATCCGTACATCGTTCCGAGTCATCGTCACAGCCGTGTCAAATTGAACGGCTCATTTTTTCTCCCTCTTCTCTCGGATCGTCCCCGACGTACGATCCAGCCGTCGGTCAACGTCGTCGAAGACGGCGAGACGAAGAAGACGGATGTAAAGCAGTCCTCAGCGAGACAGAAGCGACGAGACCTGAATGCACCTGACTTATCGCGTTGCCGAAGCCTCTTTATAAGTCGATCTCGGTACGTTAGCGACCTACTTCGCGATCGCCACCACCTCGCATTCCCCGCGAGGATCGGCGAAGTTGTAAACGCGCGTGAAACCGAACGAGAAACGTTGCTGGATGCTGAGCTACGCGAGAGCCTCGATTCGAGAGTTATCCGAGAGAGAGAAGATCGAGTTGCGTTTCCTCCACGCTGCTCGCGTGCGTCTACTACCATTACAAGCACACTTCGACCAGACAGAGTTCGGTCTTTGGCGATCCGAGATTACCACCGCTACAACTCGTGTTACTCTTACTTTCTTGAGTCATTATACCGCTACGCCGGCCGTGAGCGTTAAGCAAATTACCTATACTTCTTTTTTTTATATATATAAAGGCCTCTCGGCATTGTCCGCACTCGGTCGTTACGTAATTTCATTCGGGATAAAATGAGATTATCTATGTGATCTTGTTTGTGTGAATAGCATGCCGAAGTAATTTATTTAATTAATTATGCTTTTAGCGGATAATGTATTTTTCATTTTTTACTTTTTATGATGTATTATTTTTTTTTTATTTATTTTCTTTTATTACTTATACGTCTCATTTGCTTCGTAGTAATCACTTCGTTTTCGAATCACGTAACTCCAGGGAGATGATCCATCGATCTCACGCTTCGCTTAGGATACTTCATTCCGATCTGAATTTTTCTACTCTCGCAAATCCGTTGATCTCGAGAGAACCTGACTTCGGTCGAGAACGAGAAGAGTCGAACGTATTAACGACTCATCGAACTGATATACGTTATACCGACATACACGTTACGTCGGAGCGGTTTTATACGCGCATCGTCGAGCATCGTCACGTGTTTATCGAGCTCGGGAAAAGAAATCGTCATACCGTAACGGTTTAATGAAACGCGTACGATCACGCTGGACCGTTCGGCCGTGTCTTTCTCCTCCTCCTCCTATACTTCTTCGTACGTTCATTCTCTTATGATAAACTTTGCGCGAGCTCTCCTGTTCCGAGCAAGTAAAGAAATATATAACAAGAAAAAGAATCTTATTGGATATAGTTCATAGTGAACAACGAAAGATTGAATTTCAGTAATGATTTGTAGATCGTTAATGATTTATTAATTAATCTTCGTGTAATAAACATCATAATCATTATAATCATTATTATCGTTGGTGTTGGTTGCTGTCCGCTATTGGATAGTTTATATATTAAAGTTTGTTTCATCGTAAATTGCTCGTTATCGATCGAGAGATGAAAAAAAGAGAAATATATACGAGGTTCAAGGAACCCGATCAAAAGAGTTCATAAATAGTCATATAAGCCGTTTTCGCCTAACGTTCGCTATACGGCGCGGATCAGAGTCAAACGGTTGCATAAATCAGGTGGAATCGACCCACATGCGCAGCCATTCTTCGAAAGCGCGTACCTCCACCGGGGGAATTTAATGCAGCCTGATTTATGTGGCGTGAAACGCGTTGACGTTTCCGAGTGCCGTGCCACGGCGAGTCGAAAGCCGAACACAATCTTTTTAGACCAAGCCACTCCACTAGCCAAGTGTGGAGACAGAGAGAATTCGTTTAGCGCGATAATTAGCCCACCTTTTTTTTTGGTCAGTCTTTCGAGGTGGCCTATCGGAAAATATCGTCACGGGCGTGCGGCGAGAACGATCCAATTATTTGCTTTGTTTAAATATTTTACTTCACCATAACGTACGAAGTTTTAGTGCAAAAATGTAAGTGTAAAAAAATGAGCTGCTTGATTTTTGTTCTGCAACTATTGAGCTAATTATTGTATTATTTATTTGTTATTACCAAAGACGTCCACGTGACTCTTATCGATCCTTATTTCATGATATTATATAGTTCGCGTGGCATTCTTGCGAGCGGTATCAGAATTACGTTCTCGTTGATAATCTCATGATGGGAACACCCACTCGTTCTCCCGCGGAATGTAGTAACTTGCACCGAGTGGTAGCCACCGAGGAACGAAATGCTTTGCTAACCAGTTTGGTGGGATTAGAGTCGATTGACGTAAATGGTATGGATTTGTGAGTGCTCGCGATCGCTATTATCGAATTTTAGAAATCAGCAGGATTTAGGAGCTTCAACTCTGTTTTCAAGTTTAAAGATCCAATTTGCTGCAAGGAGGATAGAATGTTTCATATTTTGTTAAATATTACAAAAATGTGTAAAAAAACGTCTTTGCAATTTCGGGGTAGTATATGCATTTCGAAAAAAAGTTATGTAGCTTTAGAAAGTGTAAAAATACTTTCATTATTCTCTTTATGTAATTATCTTGATCTTTTTCCACAAGCTTGCGTAGACACTTTCAATTATTCTCTTTAGAATGTTAACTTTAATATTGTCGTACATTAAAATCCATTTATTTTGTTCCATGTAATCAACAAACGTCCAAAAATTGAGCAGAAAGTTTCAAATGTAATTGTAAGGCATTAAAAGTAGAAAGTAACGAAATTTTGATAAAAAAAAACCCGATAAGAATATCAATCTGCGATAGACGATCGTCCCGTCTAAATATTCGTGTTTTTGCATTGGTTTTCATCGGTACGTTGACTTCCGTTGGCTCGCCATTGTATCGTTTCTCTTTTTTCACAAAAGTCTTCGATTTGTTTCACGTGGAATACGTAGAAGACGGATACACTCGTGGATTTCCAAAGGAATGTGGCGCGAACGGAAGAAAAAAGGGGCAGAAGGGGTAGGCCAGGCTCTCGGCGTTGTCACCGAATTCTGGTTTCGCATACCGGGTCATCAGCGTCTTCGATTCTCTCCTGCTCGCTCGATCGAGGCCCCCGTCGAGAGTTCATCTCTCGAGTAGAGAGATGCCTTCTTCTTCTTCTTCTTCTTCCTTCATCTCGCGTTCCTCGTTTTTTCGACAATTTGTCGTGCTGGCACCGATTCTCCCCGAAGGTAGGGCCGAACGCGCGTCTCCTCTCGTCTCGAGACCGATCCCCCACTTCACTTTTTCATCATTCCTCGAGGGTTTTAGCGTGCCTCATGCGGTCCTGACTACTACCATGCCGTGTCTTCGAACGAAAAATCAATGAGGAAAGGGAGAGAGAAAAGGAGAGAGAGAATTAGCGAGTGGTTTCTTCGTATCGAAGTTAAAGTGGAGAATAATGGAATTAAGTAGAATAAAATCATTCTACGTGAAATCCTCATCGATATACGTACGTAGTATAAATAATAATATAAAAGATAATATAAAAAATTGCAATATATCTTATTTGGAGCAAAGCTAGAAATGTTATCACAAAAATTGATCGATTTAAAGAACGACCCCATTGCGTTACCACGTTCGTGATAAAACCATCGAAAAAAGAGGACGTAAAAATGGTTTAGAGGATCGACGCTCCTTATCTTCACGACGATTTACGAACGCGCTCGCGTAGGTATCGATCCGACGATATGTGAAGAAATTTATGCGACGTCTGAAAATTTCACCTTTTCACCGATCTAAGTTCTAACCGAAGTAATTGCAGCCCTCGAGTGCCTGGGACCGATCGCCGATGAAATTTACGAGGCTTTTCTCTCTAAATCGTCGCCTTTCAACACCGTGGATCGTGGTAACCAGTGCGCGTGGGTGGTCCCTCGATAGGCAGCTAAACGCGAAGGAAGGGAAACTTTGTAAAATTCTCACGTATCTCGCCATTTTATCCCGACGAGATGGTTACGGCTTCGAGTGCTAATCGTACAGCTCGAGTGCTAATCCACGTGAGAGCATTTATGTTTATCTCGGAAGAGCGCTTTTCAAGACAGCATCTCGTTTCAATTGTGCAGCGATATCGACCGAGTTTAGAGAAGAAGCATACGATTTAGGGAGAGAGAGAAAG
>JAIFRP010004408.1:1759379-1777006 GCA_032403825.1 Odynerus spinipes
TTTTTTTTTTAAATAGACAGAGTCAAGTTTGTTATTTTACTTTTTATTTATTTGGCGGTAATAATTAATTTAACAATAAATTTAAGACGCATTTTAATTAAATCAGTTTGTCCTCGCAGTTCTTTTGCTTTTATCGATAAAAATTACGCGCAGATAGCGAAAAGAAGTTTTGAAAGTAACGCAAACATACGTAGGTCAGTTTGGAGTCTCTTCTATGTAAACAAATAGTTGAACGCAGAGCGACAATGAGGCGACAGGACGAAGGCGTTCAGTCGTAGCGGGGACATCGAGCGAAGACGTAGTACGAGCGTAACGCGAACGTGACACGATCAATACATTGCAAGAAATGATCAAGGAAGTGGATTCAACGTGGACGTAAGCATGGGCAATAAATATGGCGGTATTGTAAGTTTTATCTCAGGTGTCGGATCGCTTTAACATAAGGGTATCTTCTCGTAACAAAGAAAGTGACGTCAGACCTTTTAAGACAGCACGATGGTTTTCGTCTAACGGGTGGAAAAGTGGATCACTTTCGAACGATACATTGATCACGTCGCGTTTATGTCACGTTCGTGCCTATGGTTCCACCTGATGTCTCTGCTACGTCTTCTACTTACGTACGCCTGAATTACGGCTTAGTTTTTCCTCGGGCTTTTTGGAATATTCACTCGCGTAAAATAATTAATTACTTTGGCTTGATTGGAGTACTTTTAAAGGATATATTTAATTAACGTAGAGAGCAGAAACGAAAGGGAATAACGCAGGAACGGTTATATTATTTTTATTATTTATATACTCTACTTAAGAAATTACATTCTAATTAATGCCATCGGTTTAACGTACATTTCGTTAACGCATAAAATAAAAACCGAAAGATCTTGCAAATATTGAAATTGTAAAAATCGTTTGAAATATTATAGTTTTCCACGCGTATCGACTTTAAAGGGAAAATATATGTATACTCATAAGATTAAAGCGAGCGAGATTCGTTTTCCTCATCGATTCATCAATCTCCTTTCTATAGAAAAGCATTTCTGCTCGCTCACCAAACTCTTATTTCCTTCGTCTCGTTCGTACACGGACGCGCCTATATCGAAGATGGAACTTTTCAGATACGATTCCGACTCGTCTTACTCGTGTGGTAGAACTTTCGCGGAGTGTATAGCAACGAGCACCTACTGTACGTATCCTTTCGGCTCGGAGCTGTTTTCTACGATAACGTACGAGGAGAATAACAAACTCGGCACGTATTGGATATAAGTTTGCTTTTCCCGATAACTAGGAAATGTCAGGGTACGAAGGCAAACGTCGCCGCCTTTTCGTAGAAGCGTGTAGAAATGTTTCAAGAAATTTGGTAATTTCTGTAAACTTGCTAGTGGATTTATTATTAAGTCAATTTAAGTAAAAATAATAAAAGTAATAAAATCATTCGTCAAAAACGAATCGAACGCGAGAGAAACCATTAGATCGAATGGATATCTNNGTAGGTACGTAGCATCGTAGAACAGAGGCACGGACACCGAGAGGAATAAGAAAAATAAAAAGAAAAAGAAGCAGAAGAAGAAGCAGAAGAAGAAGAAGAAGAGGGAAAGAACGGTACGCGTGTGTCTCGCGGTGTACGAAGAACTGGGCCGTGATCTCGTGTTACTCGCTGACATGCGTATGTCTCCCACATGGCCTCCGTGGCTGCTCGGCAAAAAGTGACACGCATTTCAGGACGAGAAAGAAAGAAGAAGCAAAAGGAGGAAGGATGAATGGGCAGGGAGCGATTTCGTTCGAATCGACGAAATGGAAAGAAGGAAAAGAAGGAACGCGATAGAACGACACGAAATAAAAAGAAGAAGAAGAAGAAGAAGAAGAAGAAGCGAACAACAGGCGAACCACTTCGATTCGATATTTCTCTAATGACGTCCACTGCTCGGTCTAGCGTGAAGACCAAATAGAATCGTGTTGCCGGCGCGAATCGAGCCTCGACCTCGCTCCGATCCCTCCTCTCTATCCCATCCATCTATCTATTTCTCTTCTCGCATGGTGCGCGCAGCCCGTCAAGATATTCCACCGATACCGAAGTCATTCGAGATCGGCTGGACCGTGGACCGTTAAGTCCGCGGTGTGCCAAGAAGAAGCTGAAGAAACTGCTGCTGCTCCACTCTACATGCTTCGAATAGTGTTCCGATCGGAGAGGCCTCTCTCTGGGGCAAGGTCAAGAAGTAAAGAGTATAAAACTGTCACCGCCTGCTCTTCCGTTCTCTCTCTCTCTCTCTCTCTCTCTCTCTTTCTCTCTTTTTCTCATTCTCTTACTCTCTTTATTTCTCGCTCGCCGCGTACACCATCCAGCTGGACCGGTGAGTAGAAAAAGATGCTCTCGGATGACCTACTGATCGCGGATTTTATTATCTCGTTCCGCGTCTACGCGTCCGCTCGCGAGGCTGTTCCAAGAAAACGCGAGGAGAGCTTCGTTAGCTGACATTTGCGAGCCGTTTCTTTGAGAAACGATATTTCGAAGATATTTTTCATGGACGACAGAAAGTCGATGGGGGTCGGGATCGATGTAACATGGCGAGAGTGTTTTATTACGTCTCTCTCTCTCTCTCTCTCTCTCTCTCTTTCTCTTTTTCTCTTTTTAGCTATCGCAATGCCTTTCTTTCGTCTTTCCGAACACGTGTCGTCGACTTGCGTGAGAAAATTTCCGAACGAATCGTGGAGCGTCCCGAGAACGTACACGCAAGGACGTTGATCCGCGAACGTCTCCGACTGATTGCCGCTTACGTTACGATTTGAAATTATTGATATATCAGTAAATTTCATAGCGGGATTCATGTACCTATATTAACTTTCCATGGGAATATAATAAAAAAGATCGTAATTAAGGAAATGAAGAAAAGTAATAATATCTCGATTGACAAAATTGAAAATATTCGAAATTTCTCGCGAATATATAGACACTCCGATACTTGGGTAGATGCTTTATTAGAACAGTTTGTAAATAAAATAATTTAAATACCATCCCGTTAATAATTCCATCACGTACGCTCATAAAATTTGATGAAACCATCTCGCCAACGAGAAGCTGCTCCGCTACCGTCCATCTTCTCTCGGTCGATCTCAAACTCGACTCGTCTTGGCGATTAGCGTAGCGAGGCAATTCCACGACCGTTATACGATCGTCAGGACGACCGCATCATTTATGACGGAATCATTTGCGATGAAAAATTACACGGAAGAACAATGACAGCGGTATGAAGTAGTCGTGTAACGCGTTCATAATTAACACCGACGATGAACGATCTCGTATTCGTTACATCTACGATTTCATTTTCCATGCTTGATCAATGACTAAAGATTGATTTAAAATGCATTAAATTAGTACTATATAAATCACGAATCAACTGTAATTTATTTGTTACAGCAAGAGAAATACAGCAAAGTTATACAACATGTTTAGTTATGTGACAAACTGTTACACGATAAAGTCCTGGTATCACGGATACGATAAAAGAATCATTTGAATTCCGACGTGAACTCCAATGGCGAACCATAGTGAAACAAAGTTCGATGATCGGTTTAACGACGATAACAAAACGTCCAGGAAGCGAGAAAATCGTCTTGGAAAAGTGGAGGAAAAGAAGTTGCTCTCTCTCGAAACGACTTCTTCTCGCGGTCATTACCACGGGTAAATGCTAACGAGAGAGAAGAGGCATAAGATGATCCGTAGAATGGAATATAAACGGTGGACGCGACGCAGGATGCCGTAAAAGGTTAAGCGCCTTCTCTTCCATTGTGCGTTTGAGAGCTTCGGAGGAGCCGGTGCTAGTCGGAGGAGGAGGTCGGCTGTTCTCTAAGGTGCCGGTTAATGAATCGGCCAACTTGTCCTCGAGGGAACAAATTGCGGAGCCTAGACGAGGCTCGAACGCGAGGCTGGCGCCTACACGCGTTCTTCCTCCTTAGTCTGTTATACAACTTCGAATAATCCTCGATCCGTTGTAATTAAGGATGTTCGATGTGCCGCGTCAAATTAATTAATCTTGGAAGAGTGACTCGTTTCCCGCCACCCCTTCTCATCCTCATCTCCTTCTTCCAACCACTCGTCTCCCAAGCTTGTTTCGATTAAGTGTGAGATTAATTTATGCTTGATCGAAAACGTCGTAGATCGTTCGGATACATCACAAATGTGGTTTTATCGTAAGTTTCAGAATTATGGGGAAAAAATGCTAATGCGATTCGTTCGGGAGAACGACCACTACTAGAATTGAAACGTAACGCGGGACTTTTTGCCGTGCGATCGAGATTTTACCGTTAGCGGACAAAATTGATATCGCGTTATTAAGGTGTCGGGTAAAAAGTGCGAGAATTCGTCGGTACTCGCATGGAACGGGTACGTATATGTCTCGTATATTATCATACGTATGGTCTATTTGATAGACATAATACGCGTATGACGTGATATACGATGGATGCGGAGAGGATCTGTTCGTGAGTTCTTTAAAAGCAAATTATTGAGCGAAGATCATTCTTTTTTAATCAACTAGAAAGCCTCTTATTGTGACAGGTATAACAAACTTAATATACTTACTATATATGATGTATGTCTAGAATAAAAAAAAAATAAGCAATACTTGCGGTAGCCATAAAAAATAGGAAATCAATATTTTATAAACAAAAGGGTAAAAAATCTAAAGGGTCTATAGGCTACCAATTAAAATTGGAGATGTTACAAGAAAATATGAATAGAAGAAATGAATTATTTATTATATCACTTTATTCGGAAAATTCAGATCGATTCTTACGAAAAACATAAAGACAAAATTAAGAGATTCCGTTTTACAGGAAACACTTGATTACCCTTTGAAAAATTTCGCGCAACTAGATAAGCTCGTTTCATCATAGACAAGCGGAGATTCTTTACGAGGAGTTAAGAATGGGAAGAGGCACCGAGGAGAAGGCTTTACGAAAGTTTCGAGGCATTCGGCTGGAAACCGAATTCCTCGCGATTTTACTCTCTCTCTCTCTCTCTCCCTCTCTCTTTCTCTCTTGTTCTTTCTCGCGTCTCACTCACTAACACATTCCACTATTCCCCTTAATCATCCGTCCGTTTCCTGCGGGCTTTGTTACGCCCGCTTATTAAACGGAGCAAGGTGCATTGCCACTCGACGTTACCAGGAAGGACATAAATTAAATTGCCCGAGGGACTAAGTACTAGCGCTTAGACGACTTAGGAACCGCGTTCGTAAACTCGGAAGCGAGCGATTTCGCACGTGACCGTAGAAAGAGGTAGGCGCTACCGAGAACTCGAGAAACATTCACAATTTGGATCTGCCAGAAAAAATGAGCTCCAAGCGGTACACAATTGTGTTTGGTCTAAACGATCTTTCAACTTTTACAAATCGACAGACTCCTTTATGGTGACATCGCACTTATACTTGCTATCATAAATATCATACCCTGAACAAGTGGATGTAATTATTTATCAGGAAAAATATTACAGGTACTTCGTAAGATAAAATAACGAAATTATCGATGGTATGTATGTAATTCCTGATAATGAAAATAATTCTGTAAATCGGACGCTCGATCGATCGATCGATCGGCGCGTGCGACAGTCTCATAGTATCTAGGTACTATCGTCGTACGCGGTCGCGGCTTCCAAGGAAACAGAGCTTAATTCCTGTAAACGAACGGTCACGCTCGAACGATCTCATTTCATGGCCCGGTATTGGCTCGCTGCTGGTCGTTCAATTTCTTCGTAGAATTTCCGTTAGTCAAATATACACGACGTCGAGACACATACGTGTACACATAGAGACATAGACTGGGGAATAATTTTCCCGGACGATTCCGTACGATTTCCGTGAATCACGAGGCGCGCGACCATAGCCGTGACGAGTGGGCGAGCACGATTTGCTCGTGATAGCAAATACCGAACTCTCTCTCGTAGCCGCGTTGTCTGAGAGAGAAAGAGAGAGAAAGAGAGATAGAGAGATAGAACTTTACCAATTTATTTTTTTCTCTCCTTTTTTTCTTCCGTCCTTTAGCTTTCTATCGGCTCTTCTCTCGACGATTAAAATCCGGCACGCTTCTGACCGATCTATCCTGCGAATCGCGGGAAAGTGTACGATTTTTTCTTCGACGCTTGAAAATGTATCCTTATCTACGAGTTTTACGAGACATCGCAGCGATATAAATATTCATCGGAGAAATTGTCGATGGTGCGTATCTACGCATCGACGTACATATGTACCTGCATTTTTTATTTTTTATTTCTCTCTATCTCTTTCTCTCTGTAGTCATTCTTCGCTCATTGAAATGGTCGAATGAATTTGAGCGAAAGCGAAGAACCGGTAGCAAGGTATGAAACAGTATCTCAAAAAAGAAAAAGCCAATCTCGAGAAAAAAGAAAGAGGAAGAGTAGAATGAGATACTTTCTTCCAGAGAGTAGGACATTAAACGAATGAGTTACAGGATTACTTTGCTAATTCATTAATAAGGTAATTCCAACAAATATAGATCGGTCATTAATAATACATTACGTT
This sequence comes from Odynerus spinipes, assembly GCA_032403825.1. Lineage (NCBI taxonomy): Eukaryota > Metazoa > Arthropoda > Insecta > Hymenoptera > Vespidae > Odynerus > Odynerus spinipes. The sequence goes on from JAIFRP010004408.1 coordinate 1,765,910, forward strand.
TACGATCGACGATCATAAATCAGTAATCACCGATCATAAAATAAGAGATCATTGAGATCTTAATCGTTCGTGCATCAATGAAATAACATTATTTGCATAACCCTAATTCGTTCTATCGATCACGATCGAAATCGTAATAATTTCTTGATTAACGATCCATAACTTAACCATAACCAACGATAATAATTCTGTTAATCCCGATTATCGATTACTCAAACAATCCTAACCGTTAATCATTAATTCGCTTACTCGCCGGTCGCGTTCGATCTATCCGTTTAATTTGATTAGATTTCGTGCAGTTGCATAACGCGCGTTATATTACCGGTACGCGGATGATCGAGGATGCGAGGAGCACAAGGAGAGTCCTTTTTGCCCGCGATAAGCGCGAAATCGAGCAGCCGTACCGGTATCCCGTTGCACGGGACTTACTTAGAAAAAGAAGGAATAAGAAATAAAAGAAGAGCGAGGATCTCTTCTCGGCTCGCTTGGAATAGGTACGTGCCAGGAAGAAGCGAGTTTAGATCGATATAGTACCGGTAATCAGGCCTCGTAGCTTCGTTCCTTGGCACTCGCGTACGACCGGCGCCGTGCGCGCGTAAGCTCGCGATATTACTAACCTCTTGCTCGTGTACTCACACACATACATACACACACACACAGAGCTATATATACGTCGATGTAAGTAATTAACGAACTAATCGCGCCAGTCGATTCACCGTGGTGGTAACGATAAATTCGTCGTAAACGTGTGAATTTTGCTCGGTGATTAATCTGAAGAATTTATCGCGATTACCTCGGTAACGTATTAGTTAAGTAATCGCGCGCGTGATCGATCGACGTATCGCTATGGAAGAAAATATCTCATTACCCATCGTTTCTCATTATCGACAACGATCGTTCGTTCTTATCGAGATCATTGTTCTATCGTTTACGTTATATAATAGATAGGTTTTATGATCGTCCGAAGGAAAAAGAAAAACAGAGGTAAACGAATCGACACGGTCGACGTGGATCGATCCTTCGTAAATCCGATCGATCTCTAGATCTCGTAATTTGAGAATGAAGAAGTGCTTAGAATCTCGCGGCGTCTAACGGTGTTCACGGAGAGAAACGAAGACGCGCATAGCGAGCGTAATTCGAAATTAGAAGCGGCACGATCGTGGAAGGCTTTCTCGCGTAAGCACGGAAGCTGGACCCTCGTGAATCCGCGAAAGAGCGAGAAGAGATCGGGGCGATAAGGATGTATCGTGGAGCTTTGGTAAGAGTAAATCGCGTGAGATTAAGAAGAGAGAAAGAGAGAGAGAGAGAGAGAGAGAGAGAGGACACTACAAGATAAAAAAAATAATAAAGAAAAAATAAAACCCAAATTGGTAAATACTCAAATTAGAATATTATCTATATTTTTATAGAAAAAGTTAAGTAGGTACACGTTAATTTATCCGAGGCAAATTACAAAAATTACATTTAACAATTGATACACTATACATTAGATAAAATATAATAATTTATAGAACAGTAGGTACGCCTAACATATACTTCCATAAGATAAAAGTAAAGATAGAAGACGGACGAGCGATCATACCGGAGAACACACAAAGCGAGATGAATCTCTGAAAGTGAGATAACAGATAACGATAGAGAGATCCGCTCGGCGATGTATCGCTCCCTGGTAGCTGGCATGAATGAGCTCTAACGCGTTATTAATAAACGGTAGGGAGAAGTATTACGGAAGTACGCGAACGGTAATGGATAACTGGAAACGACGAGGATCGACGGTGGCGCGTAAGAAGAAGCGAGACGAACGTACGTAGGTACACCGGTGGTTGGCGGTTGTTCGAACGAAGTCACGTTCGACGTCGTTACGGTATTCACGAGCTGCTCGCGGATCAACTGGAAATCATAGAGCGACAAAGAAAAAGAGAGAGAGAGAGAGAGAGAGATGGTGGAGATACACGGAGAAGTCGAGATCGTTCGCCCGGATAATAAAAAGAGAAAAAGAGAGATCGCCCGATCGACGAGTTCATCGTTCGACCCTTCCCCGAGACTTTTCGCCCTTAACGAGATGAGTCACGTGTATTCGTCCGAGAAAGAGAAAGGGAAGAAATAGTAAGAAGGAAGGAACCGAGGGTCATCGTCACGAAGATCACGATAACGATAACAAAGTGCCCAAATTTGATAGGAAAGAATTTTCTCGTAATTCAGAATACCTGGATACACCTCTGGGATCGGTCTTGATCCGCGACTAGTCCGTCACCCGTGATCACTTCATCCGCGATCGCCTCGAATCCCGACAGCCTGCTCGCTCGACCTTTCGTTCTCCAGGCGCGTCCTCTCGACGATGATAGCAACGACGTCGTTGGTGCACGGAGATGAAATCCCCATCGTGATGAGTTGATTTCTCGAGTTATCTCGAGAGTTGGGTATTATCGATCTTCGACGTTCAACTCTCTCATGTTTTGCGGGAAAATAAAAACTGGAGGAATCTTTTTTTTTTATAAACGCACGATCGATCTTTTTTTTTTTTTTTTTTTTTTTGTTAGGGTACGAACACGGATGAATTTATTGATGATAAATACGTTTAAGAAAAAAAATTTCTCTTCACTTCGATTTCCAGTTTTCGAGTTCCTAGAAGATAATGAAAATCGCTGCGATTTTGGAAGGATCGAATTCGAAGGAGTACGAAAGACGTGAGGCCAGCCCGTTTCCACGCGTCCTATTAGATGCCGATCGCGAGACTCGGATGTCGAAGACAATGTCCTCGATGAGAGACAAGCGCGTCGCGGATATTTGGTAGGTCGAGTGGTTTAAGGTTTAGCCGTGACGAACGCCGGGCTAGCACTGAACGGCTTAACCGGTATACAACCACTGACCATCACCATCGCAGCCATCGTGCCGCTCTCTCCCTCTTGATCTCTCTCTCTCTCTCTCTCTCTCNNNNTTCTTTCTTTCTCTTTCTCCTTTCTCCCTGCTCACTCGACGCGTTCTCTTCTACACCGCTAACTGCTATCTCGTCGTTCGTTCTTCCTCCAGAACGCATCCTCTATGCACGCTTCTCGATGACTTCGGATATTCAAGGTCACCGGAAGAGGACTTCCAAGGTGACAACTCGCGACGGAGTCCGCTTCGACCGGGACCGGATCGATCGTAGGCTCATCGTCGGTCTCCCGACGATGATTATTCCTTTTTTTTTTCATGGTGATCCTCGACTATCCCTGTTACCGTTCCGTGAGTACCACCTTGGAACTGTATTTTCGTTTCGCTAGATTAGCTCCGCTCGTTCCGCTGGTATTTTCTAATAAGAGGAAAACGGCATTCGAGCGGGCAACGTTCGATGTTCGACGCCTAGAATTAATTTAATCGCGTGGTCAACCCACCTTGATCGAGGAGGCTTAATAATCGATTTGCGATGTGTCTTGTATTGGCGTGATGCTTGCTCCAATTTGAGAGAAAGAGAGACAGAGAGAGAGAGAGAGAGAGAGAGCTGGAAAGAGAGTGGGGGAAGGCGCGGGGCGGTTTACGAGGATGAAGAGAGAGATAGAAAAGACGTTTAGCGCAAAGTATCGCTTTTCCTCGTTCATCTCCGAGTCGGCCGGCGTCGTCGTTGCGCGTCGAGTCGCGCAAGAAGCAAGAATGTTGGCACGATGGACGACGAAGAGGAACGAGGAAGGAGGTAAAAGAAAACGATGGCCGAGCCGCGGGAGGCAGTGGTAGCGGCGAAGGAGGAGGACGTGGAGGAGGTGGAGGAGGAGGAGGAGAGGAAAGAGAAAACGAACGACCGTCGGCCCGTGACGCGATTAACGACGAAATTATTTCCACTAATTACAAACCGTTGCGCGAGAGCAGTACCGCCGCGAGCCTTTCCTCTCTCTCTTTCTCTCTTTCTCTGTTTCTCTCTTTCTCTCTCTTTCTCTTCTCTATTTTCATCGTTCTTTCCTTTTTTCCCCGGGACTCTAACCGTGAGGATTGAATCGTGACCGTGATCTTTCTCTCGCGATACCGATTACTTACCGGACTTCTAGAACAACCGCTCGTTTCTTTTTCTTATCTAGCATTTGTTACATATACACGGGTGATTTAGTACTCCGACACGATCATTGTTACGCCGATCATCTTTTAGCGACACTGATCTTCCCACCACTCGTGTTCACACTCTGACAGTTATCGGTGAGAGCCAATCGTCCAAACAAATCGCGTATCGTATCTTATTGCATTGAATTATCGATTGTATTGTTCCTTAAAAAATGTGTTTTTTTTCATAATCCGAGTTATACCGTAAGATATTGTAAGAAATGTTTCCGCTGTAATATGTAGTATTAACATGTCGAACGCCGTGGGGGCTCCTCCAGTGAGAGGCGCTCGAATTGCCTGCGTATCAGTGGGGGGTTACCGATGACCGGGATTCGACTTTGTCAGCATTACGCTGGTGAATCACCGGTGACCGGCAGTCAACTTTTCCAATGTTGCATCGGGTGTTAGCGGTGACCGGCGCCAGATTTCTCACCGACACCGTGGGGGTCATTGTTGATTAATAACGCGGGAAGTAATTAAAGTGTTTAAATCACGTAAGCGGTAATATTTATGGAATATTATGCATTTCTACGCTATGGGAACTTTATCTAATACTTTATTACCCAAATGTATATTTAGTATAACAAAGATTGCATTCCAACGTAAACATCATTTTTAGCCCGATAGACGCGAACGAAAAATATCTTTCTCCCCGAAATATATCCACCGACGAAGGTATCGAAACCTCAAAATATTTTCGACTCCCCGACCTCGAACAGATGCAGCTGCAAGTTATTTCATGGAATTTTCAATGGTATTCAACCGCACGTGGGCGCGATGCACAGGAAACAAGGCGAATGCTTCTGAACAATAGCGCACGATAAATGCAATCGATTAACGGACCATCGCGAGTTTTCGAGATCGTCGCCAGTGGGGCACGAAAACTTTGGAAAAAGAAGGAGATTCGACTAGAATTCGGGAAGTCGAAGTAAAGATCGATCCGGCGCGATAAAATACCGTTCAGAATGCAATCTCGCGTGTCCCTCGTAAATTCGACACTTCGGCGAGATCGTCGTCGATTAATGGCCGATGCAAAATCGTACGCTGTATATACTTCACCGGCGTCTCCTCGGCGTCCTCCTCGTCGTTGACCACGATATCGACGACTTACGATTCCTTAATACGGCGAAGACCAGAGGGAAATCGAGATAGAAGGAGCGAAGATACCACGCTAGCATACGCGCTGCTGCAGTACGCGCGAGCAACGGTCTTTAGCTAATGTTTATTCATTTGTTTTAATTAGCCGAGTCTACGAGCCGAGAGTCTCGAGTCTTCCTTAACGCGGCCGGTTGTACTTCTCTGGTGATAAAAAAAAAAGAGAGAAAAAAGGAGAAAGAAAGATAAAAAGAAAAAACAGGAAAAAGATAGGTGGAAAATAACTGTAAAATTAACGCGAATTATCGTCTCGGAAGTGAGAGAACGCGTTAGCGTTCTTGTCGGCTTAACAAAGTTCCAAATGTATTTTCCAAGCTGTTAGAATGTTAAGATCGAATCTCACCCACCATCTCGTCTACCTTGTCGCTTCTCTCTCTCTCTCTCTCTTTCTCTTTCTTTTTTTACTTTCTTCTCCTTCGTTCGATACGACAAGGCGTTTTCTTATCGACTCCGTTAACGTTTCATAAAATCGAGTCACGCTTCGCCTTCTTACAAAGTACGTTCGAGGATCTCCGAACAAAGTCGGGATTCGAGAGAGGATCGCGGAAACGTTATTCCCTGGGATAACATGCAAATTCCACTCTCTTGGTATTCGCCTCGCGAAGTGTTAACGAAGGATTACCGCGATGGATTCTACAGGCATCTTGAGTCCTACGATCCATTAATTAATCCCTTTAAAACGTATCGCGGGGAAGAGACGTATCGTGCTAATTATTTTATTCCTTTAGCAGCGGACGAATAATGATTGAAGGTAATGGTTAATGTGAAATCGGGTTATTCATCATTATTACCGATTATTAAATAATCATTAATCATAATATGATTATATAAATACTTCGGTTCTGATTCTGATTACGATCTGATTATAATTATGATTGTACCCTACGAATATTTTTTTTAAACTACATATTTATTATTTATATAGTTTTAAAGAATATGTAGTTAGAGCAAATTACATTGCCGAATTCTGTTAAACGGGTGCCCATATCTATTTGTATTTAACGAGTCAACATTTATCGATATCGATCGATTATTATCGAGAACGGAAAGACTGTGGTTATTTATTAAAACAGTGATTATTCGTTTAATTTAAAATTCAAATTTGCGTTAGCGACTACGCGAAATCGAATTAGCAATTCGATTCCAATCATTACCGTCATTCGATTCCACTCTTCATTATCGTCAAATGACTTTTCCGACTATCGAGACTGGATGGAGTGATACTCGCGAGATGAGATCGATTTGCCTCTCATTTTTCCCGCGATATTTACCGAGTAAACACGAGTATTGACTTTGCAGTCGAGTGCGAGACTACGGTTGGAAGAGCTCGTTGGAGAAGGATCGTTCATTGAACGGACGCTCTCGAAACCCTGCACGGTAAAGTGCCACCTTGGAGCATCGCTTCTTTTTTCTTTTTCCTAGACCAGTCTTACTTTTTTTCTTATCTATTAATAGAAGTGTCGTTGGTCCTTGTAGGGAGAAGAGGAAGAGGAAAGTGAAAAGTGACTTGTTTTTCAAAGAATTGAAATTCTTATGAAATTTATTAAAGTTTTATCAAGTAAATTAATAAATAAATATTTAAATAAAATGACATTTGGTTCGTGATTTCTTTCAGAATAATAAAACAGAAACATGAAAAGTTTGGCATAAAGAGAGGAAGGATGATAGAACGACACGATGATCGATCTATCGATGGATGCAGGAATGTTAGCGGATCTCTAGTTAAAGAGAACGGCGCACATACCGTGCAGACTCTAATGACACGCTAGCGTCCATCTTACCGCCTTCTCGCACAACATTACAATCACAGAGCTCCTGATGATACCCATTCTGCTCTCGTCCCGACACGAACGCTCGTTCGATTATCCACGGCTGTGGATTCGCCGAAAGATTATTTTTGATTCAAGGAAGCGCCAAGAGAAAGCGAAATCTTGAGAAAGGAACGCCGGGAAGACTATTTTTGGAAAAAATGCAGAGAAAGCGAAATCTTTGAGAGATCGACCCGAATCGTACACGAACGTAAATTTTCATGTCTGATATTTATTTTTATTATCTCTACGAACGAATACGTGAACTTGCAATTAAGTAATATAATTATTATACGTAAACAAAGTTAACCAATCAAATCGAGTTACCGAACTGATCAACGAAACGTCAACTTCGCTAATTTCAATTATTTCGACGAAGAAATATTTAAATTTCTACTCATCTGCCGTAATCATGAAAAAAGAAAAACAATCTCTTCGAACCGATCGACGAGCCCACGACTACGAAAACGAAGTCGAAGCGAACCCAGCTTCCAATACCGTTCCACCCATTCCTCGTATCGCGTAGTTCGCTCAAGCCGCCCCATTCGATGCTCGTACGCCTTTAATCAAAGATCATTATCATACCGCGATAGTGCACCGGTCACCGACCGTTCGTACCGATACGAGTCGAGCAACCGAGCCGAGCCGTACCGTGACCGAGCTTAGATATTTAGTATTGCAACGAGCGTGTACCGTACACGCTCGTCCCATAAACGCGAGATTCTCCAATAGAAATCATATTCTCTCGTTGGGCTCTACTCCTTGCATAAGATAAATTCGTTCTACATGCGAGATGTTTTCTTTCAAATAAATAGCCTCTTCTGAGAGACTAATTAAGTGTCCCGCTTCTATGTATCTACAGAAGGGAAGCACGGACTAAGCGAATACCTTGGAATGGGTAGAGAAGGAACGAGTCTCATTTTAGAGTTCGAAAAAATTATTTCGAAATTTTTATTACCGAAACTGTCCCTTTAATTAATCTCAAACTTTCTCAATCATTGTCGATAATAATTATTAGTTCCAGGTCGAGAATTTTTATATTCTTTCTTTCTTTGTTTAATTAGGGATACATAGCTGATTGAATTCTGCTCCCCAATATCGATTAGGGGTAGTATAAAGGGTTATTCACTTTGTCCGTGCTTTCCCTATACACGTACGTACGTTGTTAGGGAATTAAATCAGTAACACTTATTTTAAGAGAACAGATTTATTGAAAAAACGAATATTACAGAGTAAGTAGACTAATGAAATATTTTCTTCGTCTCTCCTGATGATTTAAATTGATCGATGGCTCGAATTGCATTGATTGATTTATCTACCATTCCGTAATTAGCACACTTTGGTTTCGAACTGCCATCGACTGAATTTCGTCTCTCTTCTTATGATTCATATTCCCATTCCGTCCCTTTCTCGCGCTTCTTAGCTTTCGCTCCAAATTAATCGATTCTTCGCCTCAAGAATTTTTCTTTCCTCCCCTTTCGCGTAAGCCGATAGTTTGTTTGTTTTGTCGTTGATCCCCCGAAGGTAAAAGCAAAGAGAACAGCAAAGTATCCTTTCTATCGAGTTGATCGAGTTTAGGTAACGACAACAACGTGATTTCACTTTCCAGTAGGGATAGAAGCACACAACGGCCGCTGTGTACCCGACCAAATTTCAATGAGCACTCAAAGGCGGACTCCCTGGAGACCCGGAGCCCGTAATTAACGCGGCGAGTACACGAGCCGAGCTCCGGGGCACGATACATCAACGTGTTCGTGCGATTACCAGCCTCGGTATAGTCTCTTTCGGAGTGGGCCCTATCGCGAATTAAATCTTACTCTCGTTCGGGTAGCCCGCAAAAAAAGGGATGAGGACCCACCGTCGTCGTCGCCGTCGCCGTCGTTGTCCTTCGACAGGCTTGTTTTTCCTTCTACTTCTCTCCCCTTCCTCCTGCTCCTCGTACGTGGCCCTTTTATCGATGAATTTTTAAGGGCGTGTTCGTCTAATCGAGCGAAAGTCGACGAGTAGGCAGGTATAATCGATATTAACGATTTCTTTTTATTTCTTTTTCTTGCTCTCTCTCTCTCTCTCTCTCTCTCTCTCTCTCTCTTTCTGTCTGTTTTGTTCTCTGTTGTATTCTCTTTATTTTGTAGTTTATCTCATTAGTTTATATTTTGTTCTTCTTACTGTAAAACCTCATTTGTATTAATTACCTAATATTGCTATAGGCATAAAATAAATCTCTCTCTCTCTCTCTCTCTCTCTCTTTCTTTTATTTTGAAAGAGAAAATAGGGAGGTACGGAAAATCCCGGATGATTCATGGGAACGGCTCGCGTGCGTTTCAGTAGATACATTGTATAATAGTAGGTATAAGCTTCGGAAACATATATTCGTATAGTCTGCAGACGTCTGTGTCTCCGTTGTAAATGGTAGCGAGGAGCGTAACGACTCGACTCCTATGAAGATCGTCTTGGATTTACGGAGAAATGGTAAAAGTATTTTCGATTTGGACGAAGCCCAAAGGGAACATCGCAGTGCGCAAAGGGGCAATATTCTTAGAGATTCGCTCGGACGATAGACGGCAAACCAAGGACGTTATCTTTATTATCGATTTACGTAGACTGAAAACCACCGAATAAATTGTAGAATGTCTATTTTTTTAATTTAATAACATTTCTTCTTCTTGTAGGAGACTGAACAGTACGCCATATGCACGAATGCAATTTTAATTTACCATAACGACAAATGGCCACATAATACGCGGATATTATTTTTGGAGTGTTCGTACTATAAAATAAACATAGATTATCCAACGCTTCTTTTAATATAAAACAAAAAAGTCGTCTCTGCCGAGGTGAAATCACAGATTCTACAAACAAGCCAAACACGAATTTTCATATAAAATATAAATCTTTCCAAATCGAAGAATTTGTTATTCCCCGCCATCGGAGGATTCGCTTATCCACAAGACTTACGTAACGCGTTTTCCTATTAGTTCGCAATAATGTAGCTTAAGCCATACTTATTTCTCTCCTTCGGTACGTAAATACACGCATAGGTTAATACAAACGACCGCGGGAGTAAAGTCGTTTACCGTTACCGTTAATCGATGTCTCCGAGCATTACGTTTTACTCTTACCAATCTTACTCAACGAAAGTCTACGAGGCTAGGAGCACGAGACGTAAAAGAGTGAGAGAGATAAAGAGAGCCGGCTGGCTCTCCACTCGAGATAAACGCTCCACCGGGCGAGCAATTACCGAGTCGCGTACGTCCTTTGCCATCGAGTTAATAACTCACGTTTTAAGAGGCAAGCGGAAAGAACGAGCAAGAGAGCGAGAGAGCGAGAGAGAGAGATAGATAGAGAGAGACTTTCGACTTAGCAAGGCTAATTGCTTCCGAGTAAACTCGCCGAACACGATGTAACCCTCTCCTTGGTTCAAAAATCGCCTAGAATCGATAAAATTTGTAACATCGCTCGCATGATCGATCGAACACCACCGAACATATCCTGTCGAACGATCCTTCAAACGTTTCGGACCATCCGAGATTATCTCTCATCGATCTCCTTCCCGTACGTATCTTTACGATCTCGCGATAGACCTTTTTCACGCGTGCCACATCTCGCTCGAGAAGAAATCAGGCCCCCGGTCTTTGGTGATCGTTCCTCGGCGTTGTGAAAATATTCGCGAAATTGTCCGTTATTCCCCTAGGGGGGTCCCCGGCCCGTTTCAAAGGTCGACCGACAGCGTGGCAACCTCCCGTCGTTAGCATTGTGCTTTAAGAATGACAATAGGAGAACACGTTGGTGCATCGAGAATCGTGACCGTGGACATCGCATGTATCGGCTGGAGCGTGCTGCTCGACCAGGTTGGTCAATATTTATCAGAATATCACGGGCAGCACACCTTTTGCTTCTTACCCTTTCGTTCCAGGAGTCGAAGAAAGGAAGGATGGACTTGCGAGGATGACGATCTCGTAATGCGGAAGGAGAGAACGTTCGGAAAGTTGTTCGTCATCGAATACGCTCACGTATATCGATGATTTACATTCCACGAAATCCGATTGGGAGACACCCTTTCTTTTTT
>JAIFRP010004408.1:1784773-1797573 GCA_032403825.1 Odynerus spinipes
TCTCTCTCTCTCTCTTTTTCTCTCTCACTATTTCTACCTCAAGATTCTCTTTCCCATTACAAACCATCTAACGTTAAAGTGGGTTACGCTCCTTTTGTCTCTACTCGCTCGCCTACTTCTCGCCTTCGGACTAATAGCAATAATTCTTCTTCTTCTTTTTGTTCCTCTTTACTATTACGATCCAGGTGCTACTCACAGACCGATCCGACCGATTCCAATTACCGGAGTTAAAAGGCTAACGTGAAATCTATCGTTCCGTTGTCAATCGAAACGAAAAAGGTCTTTTGACTTTTGACGACTTATTTCTCCGAACGATTCGATTTCTTTCTTTCTCTCTCTCTCGGAAAGACAGCTAGGAAAGATGGAAAAGACGAACGGGCGTTAGAAGAATGCGATCGCGTGCATATAATTTTATAACACTTTCATTATTTATTTCCTTAAAGGAAAGTTGAAGTTTCGAGTTGGAAGCTTTAAAAATTCGACTTTTGTATTTTGAAATTTTCCATAACTAAATATGGCAGGAATATTTATTGAAAGTTTCGAGTCAATATGGACAAAATTTGACGAAAGTCATCTAAACTCACTTGGGATTCCAAAGTAATCAATTCGACGATCGCTCGAGAACGCTCGAAATCCTGGCGAAAGTCCGGCTCCGATATCGAGGATACCGTGTCTCGGAAACGTAGCGTCCGGCCCTTAACCTTTTAACTCTACTAATTAGAGAGTAGTCGTACGCGTACTTCTACTAAAACGTATAATCATTTATAGCGTTTTCTATATTTAACGACGCTCGATAATTTGTCCGAGGATCACGAACGAACGATTATCCGAATGAAATACATTCGGTGGCCATTAATTCGCCTAGTTCCGCTCGTTATCGCAAAGAAATGTTCCCAACAGTTTCTATTTTCATTGGTTTCGATATCGTTATTATAGCGATATTTTTTTTATTTCGAAAAAGTTTGAAAAGAATAGATCAGATCGGGATGACTATACTTCGTTTGAATAAAAATCATGGTATAAAAATATACCATATAAATAATATAAGTGCTTATACGGTATATAAACTTGACCACTGCAAGTATCGGTGGAATAAAAATTTGTTAAATCACCGATACGAGTCACGTCTCGAATCAACGAGAAGTTTATCATCGGATTACGATCCATCGACCGTTTCCACATTTGTACGTATTTTTTTTTCCAAACTTTCCAGGAACAGCGTCAATAACCGCTAACCTACTCCGACGAGACGCTTTAGAAAACGCATATACTCCAGCGAGTTTGCGTGCCGTGGACGTGTTTAAAAGACGATGGACTCACCGATTAGATGCCGAGCCTTCCACGCGGAGACCGTCTGCTTCGCGCTCGTGCATTCAGTCTCTCGTCATACTCGATGAATCATTTCGGGGGCATCGAATCCGTTCCCAAGTCCACCGGTATATTAACTCGAGCTTTCTTCTTATTTCCCAAGCAATCCAGAAACCGAGGCTGCTTCCTGTTCTCGAGACACTGTTCTTTCCTTTTTTCGATAAAAACAAAACTGCAGTCGCACGAATTCCGATCGAGTTTCGATAGAAAAGAGGACGAGAAGAAATGGGGAATGAATCACGAAAGGGATACGACGGGATCGTCGAAGCACCAAAATAAAACCGCACGATTTTCGATAAGCTATCGATCGGAGATCGGATCGATCTCGGCCGCGTTTAAAATCGTTGAACTCGATATTATCGAAGATGCCACAAGAGAAGTGGGAGTAGTGACGAAGAAAAGGGCCAGGAGGGTAAAGAAAGTCGAAGGGACCGGTAACGACACCGTGACGATCTCCGTCGATCGAAAGATCCACCTCTGGGTTGCACGTGCACGCGGCTCGACTACCGGTCGCGCTTTGAGGATCGCCTCATTGCGTCCAGCGTGGAGACGAGGAAGCCGCGCTTCAAAGGAGAGCTGTAGTAGGGAGCCTCGTGCCAGTCGTTCTGCTATTGCAGAAACCACGTGTCTCCCGTCGCTATCGTCTTCACCTCTATCCGATCTTTCGACTTGACAGAAAGAACCCAGGAAGGTTCTTCCAAATCTACCTTTTATTTCTTCGTAATGTCAATATCTATCAAGAGACATGGAGGGATCGGTGAGTCGGATAAAGAAGAAAGACATATTCTAAAACGTGATTTTATTAACGACGGTTTTCAATCGGAATCCGTCGGTGAAAAATTGCCATCGCTATCGAATAACTTAAAAGACAACTTTAGACACGCGAGATGCATGAAATAATCGTTTTAAGAAACGATCGTTCATATTGCGTCGCTTTACGTATAATTTAGTGTGACAATTATCGAAGAAAAAGATGAGGCGAGGTTTGGAAGAGAAGCGAACGGCACGCGTGAGCCTGCGGGTATAATCCAATGAAGATAGAGAGAGTGGGGGGGGAGAGAGAATGGGGAGAAGAGAGGGGCGATATTTACGTACGTACGGTGCACACCGTATGTATGTACCCAACTGCCTACCAGTACGGTCTCTCTCGTCTTTGAACGAAGTGGGTCGACCTCTTGGAGAACAGTGCGAGGCCGTCGGCCTCGTCTCTCTCATTCTCTACCTGCCGCCGTTACCACCGTCTAGGCCCGCGTCTCCTCCCTTGCTTCATTTTTCTTAGTCGCATTACGAGGATGCCACTCGATCGTATACCAAATTTCGAATCTCCTTCGGTAGTATGGAATATCGATCGTTATGATTTTAACACGTTGACGGCTGATATAATTTATTCTTATAATTTATTCTTTATTAGACTTTATATATACAGTTATTATATAACTGATTTAATTTGATGGAAGGGATAACACGTGGCGGGGATTTTTTCATGATTTAATATTGTATTAGGATGTATAAAAAAAGAAATGACAATATTTTATATCGTATTTATTATGTCATCGTAATGGAAGGGGATATTTGTGACTACTTTTAGAATGGATCATTTTGTATACGGTCTTAGATATTTGTAGGTATTAGAAAGTGTCATTAGAATACATCGAATTGTATTTGTTTCATTATTCATTATCCGTAGATCGAGATCCTCTTAGGAGCACGGTCAACCACAAAATACTATATTTTCTAATATTTATTAAACATTCGCTCTCTATTATTTTGCCGTAGCCTACTTTTATGAAATTGCCTTCGAGTTCTTTAAATTACGTCAGTTAATATATACAGAAACTCTTTACGTTATAAAATAAAATGATTGAAAAAACTTTATAGCGTAAAAATAGATAGGTACTCTTTGAAATGATGAAATTATTTTATCGAACCCTACGTATTGTCTAAACAAAAAATTTTACTTTCCAGTAGAATCTTCCGAAGGCTTCTCTTCGTTTTTCGTAACAAGAAGGAGGAAACTCGAGCTAATTCCATAAACAAATTCGTTGGCGTGGCGAAACGCGAAAGGCAATGATTTGCCTATCGGTAGGAAAGCAATTAAATCTAAGAAATGCTCTTCGCCACGATGCGGTCCACCCACTACCGTTCCGTGGAACCTCGCCGTTCGTTAGTTAGCTGTTAGACGATCGGACGAATGACGAATTGGAGCGGATCGAAGTAAGTACTGAGGTGGGCCTTTCTACGAGCTCCATTTTTTACAAAATGACAACTTTGCGTGTATGATACATACCTGCGATGTATTAGATCGTTGCGTCGTTTTTATCATATTTTTCAATAAGACAAAAATAGCAATATTTAAAAAAAAGGACAAGAGAATCTATTTAACCTAAACAATATCCATCTTGGCTGTTATTATCAACAATTTGTCTTTATTTAACGAGCACTAAAAGAATTATCGCCTTTCGATAGAAAAACTCCGACGATAAGCGCAAGAAGTATGAGAAAAATTATGCAACGACTCGGAAGCATTCCATTCTCGCTCTGAATATTTGATAAAAACTACTCGCGACTAATTTTCGATATCTCTCGAGAATCTTCCCATAAAGACAGGTTTTCTTCGAAAGCGAAAGAAACCACGAGATAAAACGATGATCGTCGGGAGCGCAACCCTGCAAATTTCCAACGCTCCTCGTCCTCCTAACTTCGTCGATAGCAATTTGATGCTGGAACGCGACGACAAACGTTCTCGTGCCAAGTCTCGCGGAGAGTACCTAACCAGGACGAGGAAAGTATAAAGTAGACGCCCGGGAGTTCACTGTTCCGTGCATATAAAGACGTAGGAACGCCCACGGTCTCCACTCCGAACACGCGGTATAACAGATCGCGTCGGGATTTACTGTCGGCCAAGTAACCAGGGTGTCATTTGTATTTTACTCCTGACCGAACGTTACCACGATCGCATGGAATCGCAAAGTGGAAGATTCGAATTAAGTTTCTTGAATTTTAATCGATGCACCGACTCTTCTTATGAAAAATAAACTTTTCGAGAAGTATATAACAAAATGCATAAAATATAGAATAACGCGTAAGAAAATTTCTGCTCGTCGTTATAAAAACATAATAACGTACTACACTAACGATATTCTATTAGGTCTTCTGGACGAAGTTGTCGCTTGGATGAACAAATTTAAGCACAATTTTAGAACTTTTTTACTCCCATTAATTGACCCATGCTTTCGATATACTTTCGCCACTTTAACGATAGTTGCTTTATATCGCGAAGTCGCGAAAAGCGCTTCTAAAAATTCCATTTTCAAATAAGTACATTTACATACATACCTACGTAACTCATCAGCGAGGACGAAACGGAATCGACGCGATCGCGATCGAATTCCCTTTCGTCGGTACGCGCCAACGAGCGGTCGTCGAGATCACCTTGAGTACTCGTATTCTAATGACTTACTTCTCGCAGCGAGAGCTCAAACGGGGTCACTGGCAAAGAACACACCGGGGAAAGAAGAACTGCGGTCGGGCTTAACCTCCGTCGCGATCCTGAAAGCCGCAAGAAACGATGCGTACGACCGATTTCGATCCTTCATCGATCATTCTCTCTGCCCCTCTTTTGTCTTACCGTGTGTGTTTTACTATCGGCGAACATACCCATACGTATGTATAGGCATGTATTATTATAATTACAGATATTATCTATCGTGCGTACTATAATTCTGCGTGTATTATTATACGAAAATGTAAATACACGTTTAGCGTAGGCACTTAAGATACTAGATATTAATTTAGCTTCTTATTATCTCAACGTATGTGTACATACAATATAGGTATTTTAAACATAAGTTATGTGAGTGTGTTTGGATTCTACGTTTAATTTGCATATAATTTACGTATAATATGAACACTAGTTCAATGCGACTCATGTAATTATGGTCTTGCAAGGAGGGCGAATGGCAAAATTGTACAAATTTTGGACTGGCCGAGCCAAAATGAAATTTACAGAAGACGATTACCCTTACACAATTCTTGAAACGACAACTAGACCCTATCCGCAAAAAAGTTCATTTATTTATACCTTTTAATAAGAGAAGACGAAGAAAAAAAGTCATAAGCTAATGAAAATTTCGTGACGCAGTCTCGATCTTCATTGTATAATAGTTAAGCGCAGTACCGTATATAAAAATAGGTGCCCGGAGTATACTCTTGAATAATTACTTCGGCGATTCCCTGTGGTAACATTGAGCTTTGCACGAGATAAGCGCGAAAAAAGAGAGAATAAAGCGAGCTACGAGTCCTCCGATTAAAGAATTCAAAAAGCAAATTGCTTATTTATTTAAAACATCTTTCCGAGACATCTTTACCACACTTTTTTTAATAACCACCTAAACATCAGCCTCGGAAAATACTCTTTCCAAAAGTATCGCACTTGTACCAAACGCGTGACAGTTTCATTAAATGCAAATGAAATATTAATTAATAAATTAAACGAATTCTAGCGTAACTTTGGAACCAGCAAGGACCTTCTCTACAAGGAAAGAAGTCAAAACTGACCGGAGAATCGTTCCCTACGAAAAAAAAAAAAAAAAAAAAAAAAAAAAAAAAAAAAGAAAGACATATACCCAGCCATCTTCGTAGAATCATTTACATGCATCGTAATCGCTACTCACGACGTGGCGCGTACGTGAACGTGCAACAACGCTGTTAATTAAAGATCCGAGGGCTTTGTATCAAATGCACCGGCTAATTGTAGATGCGTGAGGTGGGAAAGGCCGCATCGGCGCGTTGCGCTAGATAGAGATAAGTATTATAGGAACGTAGCACGACTCGTGTCAGGCCGCACGCATAAGAGGAAGAGGATCCTCGGCGATTCAGAGTGGAAATGCATATATAAACCGTCTGACGAAACCGAGATTTTTTTTCGCTTCACGGGGGAAGGTAAATGGGTTATTAGATCGTGGGCCGTTAACGGGCATGCTAGTAGGTACCCCGTTACCGTCAATTAACACATTTTTCTTCGTCTCTCGGCACATCCATTCAGACGTTGGCAATTGCGGCTAGGGAAAGGAGGGGAAGGGGGGGGGGCGAGGATTTGATTTCCCTTTTTACAATCGGCGTACCGACCTCCGGCGTTTCTTCCACGAGCCCACGAATAATCGTCGTTTAACCTCGCCTAATTAGCCTCTATTTGTTCGGGACGATGGTGCTTTCACGCCGCGTATCTAATTACCCGGAGGGTAAAATCTTAACCGATGGAAAATTTCTCTCTTCGCGATCCATTTTCGTGTCCTGTCTTTCTCCTTCTCTCGCGTTCTCTCTTCTGAGTATAAAGTAAGTAACACAGGATGAGAAACAAACTTCAAAATCGAATGCGATGTTACGATATGGGAAACTGACTAGAATGAAAGGTGCTATTATTGCTGTTCGCTGGATACACTCCGTATGAATGTATTAAAGTTCGCGTTTCATTTTCGAGATACCTTCGTCGGATAATTCCATGGCCAGTGGCGTGCATTGTATCGTCTTGTCGAAGGAGTCAGGCGAGATCGTTTGCACGGTAATCGTTTGCGAGCTAACAAAACTCATTTAAAATGGATGCATTCCGCAACGCAGCTCACTTTCTTCTTTTTTCACGGCAGGGGGCATGAGAAAAAAGAAAGAAAGAGAGAGAGAGAGAGAGAGAGAGAGAAAGGGTTTCGTAGGACGGTCTCGGTGCTCACGCGATCGAACAGCAAGAATCTCGAGTCCCATTTCGAGAGATGATAGCCACGTGCGTAAGAATGACGTGGCGATATTTTATCCTTTAATCACACGCCCTAGGTACCGCTCGAGTCGATCGTCTTAAAACGAATAGGATTAGACGATACGATTCATTGTCGTTATCGAGACCACGTAGATTCTTGATCATTGTCGAGTCGAATACGCGCGCTGGAGTGTAACAGGATCAACGATACCAAACTCCCACGTCGAGTTCGAGATCGATCGATCGATCGACGAATCTCGGAGATCGTCAAATCTTCTTACTAACAAAAAGGTATTCGTGAAGTTAAAGTTCGACGATATAAAATCTACATAACAATAGCGTACACAAATCCAAGACGATATAATAAATTGGACGAAGTCCAAGTTAAAAAGGTTTTTTTTCGAGTTCGCTACGCCACTGAACGGACTTAGAAATCGCTCCCTTCTACTCACCGTAGACGAATGTTCGTAATTACTGGTTAGGCTGAAGTATCGGGCTCGTTAATTGCGGCTCGTTATAAGGGTAGCGCGCTTGGAATAAAAAAGAAAGTTCTCGTTTCTTTGTTTTTTTTACCTCGTACCTCGCCGCGCGCGCACGTGTTCGCGCAAACGTCGCGCGTAGGGAGAAAAACAAAGAGGGTGAAAAAACGGAACACGGAATAAAAAGTAAATTATAAAATAATTTATTATTCATTCGACAATGAGTTATTTAATAACAATGAGTAATTTTCTTTTTACAAATCACAAATTAATAAAATCTTATCGCTTAGGATAACAAGAGACTCGATAAACAAGAAGATTCGTTAGAACGAAGAAGGTTCTTCCGGAGCAAGAGGAAGAAAGAAAAAATGGCGTCGTAAAGTTTGGTCCAGTCTTAAGGAAGAGGACAATTTCGGTAGTGGTTTCGTCGTAAATCTCGAATGGACGGATGGTATCTCGCGAGAGAGGGCCATCGGAACGGGTATCGAAACGGGCACACGGCATAATTCTGGCGCGCCCTCGTGCCGAATTTTCGTCGCGTTATTGCGCTCCTAATTGACGCGGTTACGTGCCGCGACTACGGTGGCAGGTTTATGGCCGATTAAAGAGGGTTTCCATCGACTCGTCGTTCATCCTCCGAGAGCCGTAACTCCGGCACGCATTATACTCGAAGCTCGTGGTCTTCCGCCGAGGTTTATGGTGGAGACGCCCTTTAAGGGGCTACTACTCTCGTGCATCGCCTCCTACAAATCTAAATGTTTCATACAAAATTTCTTTCTCGCCGAGCTCGAGCTTTACGAGCTGTATGAGTCGTTCATTTTTTGATACTTTTTTATTTATGTCAATTTTAATCGAATAAAATCTATCGAATTAAATTAATTTCAACAAAATTCACTTTTTAAGTTTCTTGATTTTGTTAATTTCAAAAAATGGACTTTGTATCGTATTGGCTTCTGAGTGGTTCATATATGACAAGTATCTAGATAGGTAGAAAGTAAATGTAAAAAAAAATATATATAATTTCAGCTTTAATTAGATGTTTCTACATGTGCATTATCCATGTCTCTATACGGTTCAAAGTGATCCGGTGCTTCTCGGAGAACACGTTTAAGCATATCGAGGATTATTCATGGAACAGCCTCATTAATAAAATTCTAAAGATCAACTACACTTCCAATTATTTGCTTTTTCCCTTTAAATTAAGCAAAAAGTATTTTTACTACTAATCGAATTGCCAGGCTCAGCAAAACAACAAAATTCTTAACAGTCTCATTAATACGATTCTACGGATCAGCTACACTTCTAATTATTCTTTTCACTTTTAACGAAGCAAAACATATTTTTACTACTAATCGAATTGCCACGTGTAATAAAACGACAAAATTCTAAAAGCTAGCCAGGCATTAGCATCTCGGTATCTACAGACGCTCATGATATTTGTTCATCTTATTTTCTGTGTACCGAGTAAGCATAACCACTTTTTCACTATAAATAGAGAAATCTCAATCGCACTTGTGTTTTTTTAGTAAAAATCATTTTGTCGTATTATTAGTTACAACGTTACGCGTGCCTACATAGTTTAGTTACCTAGCGTTACAAAAAAAAGATCGACGATAAAATAATCCTCTCATAGACCATTACCCCCCAAAGGAGAATATCCTTTCGAAAATGTTTATCTCGAGAACGATGATCCTTTGTTACGCGCACGAGACGAGCTGGTTCCTTCGTCTCCCCTTCTACTTTCCTCTTCTTCTTATTCTTCCTCTTCTACGGTTCCTCTCTTCGCCTTCGTTCGAGTCATAAGTGGGTCACTTGCATCTCGCTGTGCGCGCACTCCGGTCTCTCCTCCCCTCCCCGTTGGATAACGAATTGAATTTATTTATAACAGAAAATCGAGCATACGGAGGCATTCGAATCGAACCCGGACTCTCTCTTCTTAATTACCGTTCTCCTCGCACAAATCTTTCTCCCGCCTCCCCTGCTACCCCCTTTCCCTCCTTCGTCTTCGTCTCAAGCGAGCTCTTTCTTTTCCTCCAGCCATTTCCCCCGACATCTGTACTTTTCGTTGGAGTAGAAAGAGATAGCGCGTACTCTGCTCGACATACGAGATAATTTCAACTAATTCCGATGAATTTTAATCTGATTCATTTCGTTAACTAATTTTAAATAAATTTCTTATGTTTTCGATAAAGAGACAACTGTCGAAGCTTTTTTCCGATCGGATTGGGACGAAGTTCTCAAAGTTTGACGGACGATCTTTTCTGAATATTGGTAAACGGACGTTGTATCTACCCCGTGTACGTATACACGCGTTAAAAAGATTTGTATTCTTTTCAGGATTTCGTACGAGCAATCCTTTTGTCGCGATGACAACGTTAAACTACTCACGGTGGCTCTATTAAGGCCGAGGAAAGGTAAATGGCGCGCTTAATACGCTCCGCAGCGATAAATTTTGATTAAACTCCGGGCAGAGCGAGCGAAATTAGCGACCTCGTTGCTTTGACTCCTCGCGTCTCGTAATTAAAATCCGATTACGCACCGACCGACTCGCGTGACGTCACCCTTGTCGTACGACGACGACGACGACGACGAAGGCGGTGTGTAGTGTTGCATGAGTCGATTTAGGTAGAAGGGTTGTGCCCGAGGAAAAAGAAACGGCACGCGGGTGGAATAAATTGTAATTAAATCATTCCCGATAGGTAGATAGGTGTATCTTCGTTTCACTCGAGCTCCTTCGTCTTTCGACGTGTGTCGCAAACGGTTTTACCAAGAAGCTGAGCAACGACGCGTAGCGAAGCTGCCTCGAACCGAAACCTCTTTCGTACTTTATTACCTGTGACACGTGCGAACGAGATAGGCAAACTTTTCCGCTGCATACTCGTCTTGCCATTTCTTTTTACGAGATTTCATATTTCTCCTCGAGTCATTCTTGCTCCAAATAGCTCCATCTATCTTTCTCCATCCTCTTTTCGACCGTTCCTAGAGATCATTCGTATCGTTTCTTCTTCGGACTGTCGTGAATTTTTCCTTGAAACACAAATGCGACGTCTCATATTATAGTGTAGAATATTGATCCCTTTTTTACGATCTACAGTAGAACCTCCCGTATCCGAACCCCCATATATGTATACTTACATTTGAAACAGAAGTTCGATAGTTTGCGACACGGAAAGAATGTAATTATACAAAGTTACTTATATTAACTTTAGAATCCATAGATACTGCACAAATTGCAAACTTTCTTGATTTTTATTTAAATAAAAGAAATTTAATATAAGACAATTGATATTTCTATTATCCGAAACTTCTAATATCCGAAAACTCGTCTCTCCATTATTAATTCGGATATGGGAGACTCTACTGTACATATATTACAACGTCCAATTTTCTTAATCGGCCTCAATCGAGGAATAAGATGAAGAATCGTCTCGGTGATATATCCAGGACTCGGAAATCCTCCGCGGAAAGAGGCACGGATTCCATACGGATTCCTGAAAGACTGAAACGTTAAAACACCAAGCAAAAAGACACACACCGTGGCTGCAAAGAGAGGAGAGGAGCCACGCGGAGATAACGGTTGGCTTAGGATCGGCCTACTCGTGTCACTGGGTCACAATACGCATTTTCTAGCGGAGTTGGAAGGTGCTTCTTTGCGCTCTGCTCTCTTCTCTCTCTTCTCTCTCTCTCTCTTCTCCTCTCTGTCTTATTGAAAGAAAGAGAAAGAGCGAGAGAAATAAAGACAACTTTGAAGGAAGCACGTAGTCTTTCGTGAACACCTTCTCCTCCTGCTCCTCCTGTTCCCCGCTTGGTGTGCCTCTTTCGCTCGCCATCTTTGTTGCGACTGCCTGCCGAGGCAGCTCACGTGCCTGCCGGGCCCTCAATTAAAGCCGTACGGATTTATCATCGCGCGGCCAATTAAGAAGTAGGAAACGAGAAACTGCCCGTTCCGTTCTGTAAAACCGAACGGCGAGCACCCTCGTGAAGGTGTCCGCGAAATCTTCGCAAGGAACTTATCTCTCTCTTTCTCTCTCTCTCTCTCTTTTAGTCTCTGGTTCTTCACCCGGTGTAAACCTTTTTAATTCGGCGGCTCTCCAATTATCGAACCTTCAAATTATCGCCCCACACCATCTGGCTTATACTCTCACGATATACGACGCTTTTCTCGTACGCGATCGTATCGCGTAATTATGAACCGACAGGGCTTTTTTTTAGGAAAAACACGCGTCGTTAAGTAACGAGACGGTTCCCGAGATATTATTACGAGGGACTGTCGCGCGTAATTAACCTCGACCTTCGGGGAACGCGTTCTGTTGTACCTACGTACAATCTGAAATCGTTATCCAGAGAAGGCGAGGATAAAGTCGAGCGGCGTGCTAATTATTCGCTTCGTTTGAAAAGTACATACCTACGTTAACAGATTTAATGAAATTTTGATGGCGATATTTTTTTATTATTTTTTTTTTTTATACGAGTACAAGCAGCTCTCTTATAACACGGCATTCTTATAATACAGTGGCGCTCTGGCGTAATTAACAAATTTGGGACACCCCTCTGTATGGCACTTTATTCTCAGAACATAATGTCGTTTTGGCACATTATAGTAGTTCTTAATTTCGTGTAAAATGAATTTGCGTAACACATTATTTAGGAACTTAATTATCGTATAATACGGGGATCACTTGTGTTTATTTTGTTCTCCTACCGAGTTTATCTGGATTCGCTATATTATGTATTCATTTTCTTCATTTCTTACGATCAGTTTCGTATAATACGAATTCGCATAATTTTATCACCGTGTTACACGAAAGTTATCTGTATCCGATAATGTGTAAGCTTTAGGTAAGGCAATCTTAAACGAAAGACGAAAATCTATCTATCTATTTATCTATCTATCTATCTATTAATCTATCTTTTTCTTTTACGTTCCGTACGCACGCGTGCGCGCGCACTTTACTTTTCCGTCCAATTATGCAAAAGCGACGTTCCGAGCGACGAGTTCGAAGGAAACGACCGGAAGAGAAGACGGAAAAGAAAGATAGAAATAGATATGACAGAGACGCGAGGGAAGTAGGGAAAAAAACGAGAGTGCTTGACGCGTTTAAAACGATTTCGTAACCGCGTCCACGCGCGGTTGAAAATCTTAATATTCCGTCGCAAAGTGCGACGAGAGGAAACAAGGCCTATTGTTCTTTACGAATTTCGAGTGA
>JAIFRP010004408.1:1816507-1842397 GCA_032403825.1 Odynerus spinipes
CTCTCTCTCTCTCTCTCCCTTCACTTTGTTAAATCGACGCTAAAAAATTTCGACACTTTCGCGAGCGTCTTTCAAGTATCTATAGTCATAAGTAAATTCACGACACGTTATCGGTCATCGCGAAAGTGTCGAAATTCTCGACTACTTCCTTGCAACACCTAAACCTATAGTAAAATCCAAGTATTGCATGCTCGGACTAATGACCGCGCGCATAAGCACGCAAGTAATTACCACAGTTAAGGAGAAGAATAATCAATACTCCTAGCGTTGACCATTCGAATGACCAAGTCATCTCCACTTCCTCGACTTGTGTTGCAGACGATGATCCCTGCAAAATCATTATAACGTAATAATAAACTACGTCGCGACTAGAGAGCGTGAATTTACAAAAAAAATAAAAAAAATAAATAAAAAAACAATCAAAACAACAATTTTATGCATCCGTACCGATTGTTTGCTCAGAATATCGCGTTTACATTTTTCTCGTGTCTATGCCGCTCGCCGTGCTCTCGATCACGATCGTTTTACTCCTTCGTGGGATAAATGATATGATATCTCACGATACGATCTACCCTCTTCCTTTTTTTCTTCTTGTTTTCTTTTTCTCTCTCTCTTTTTTTATCAATTCTCAACGAGTTCTCGTCCAATTTACGACGGTGCGATGTTCTCTGCTACGTTTCACGCCCTGCGTCGCGTGACAAGAGGAGACAGATTCGTTGTCGCCATGTTGAAAAATTGCTGTGGTCATTCTGGGCAGCCGATCTTCGAAAGTACAGAATCCTCTTTTATCCCTCGATTTTATACGGTAAGACGCGAAGCGTTTTGCTCGTTAACTATGACGGATTCGTAGAGTAGTGATCGTTCGCTGTTAATATAACCATTAAAAGTTTTCATAAAAAAGGGAAGAAATAAATGTATTATTAAACAAAGATCGTTGTTCGAGACAAGTAACATGTTTACTGTTTTTTTGAACATTTTTTTAAAGATATTTTAGAGCATTGGTAATCGGTATGTTTTTTGTTTGTTTGTTATCTTGCATATCAACGTGATGCCAAAATTATCGTGATATTGTTACTTGTCGATGTTCGATATCGTAGAGTAACACCCGTGGCTCGTCGTAACGAAACTGACGAGTCGCGTGTGAGATAAACAACATTTACTATCTCAATATGCACGCGAGATGCGATAAGAAAAAGTTAATGAAAGATAAATTGCATAGCGCATAACATTGTGGAGTGCGATGAACGTTAAATAAAAATAATATACGCAACGGACGTTAAACTATTTATCGTTTGTCTTACAATATTTATAACTTCCAGATGGAATTGCAATAAAATTAACTGTTAACTTTATTCTATATTTATTATCTTTGATTATATTCTATTATTTATTATCATAAATACTATTCGAGCTGTTTTATTCCGGTAACGAGACGCGAGTGCATCGTTTACGCTAAAACACAAATTCTCCAACGTAATCCTTAACTTTACAAAGTATTCGCTAAAATGTTTACACTTACGTTTATTGCATTCTCCCTGGCATGCGATACACACCGGTTTACACCCATCTTCGTGAGACGAAATTTCCCCATCGCCACAGTACGATGAGAATTCACGTTCGAAAGCCCGTAAGAAATGAAGCCCCCATAAATTTGTAAGAAGTAATTAAAATCGAGTAAATTCGTACAAGTCCAACGTTAATTTACACGATACGAAGGTGATTGGATCGAGACGATAATATCGCGTGAACGGAAGGACGAAAAACGATGGTGTACGCTCCGCAACTTCTTGACAGGGAGAAGAGAAGGGCAATGGTAAGCCGTAGAGTTTACTGGAATCGATATCGAAAGGCGTACCGGATAAAATTACAAACGTCACGATAGCACGCACCCTTACGAAAAAATGCGAATCGTCGCTTTAATAATTTTCCTTCGACGACGATCTCCTTCGCGTTCGTCGTAGGAGCGCTCCTCAAAATGGCGAAACCCATAAGAATGTTTAGTAAATAATCCGGTGGACGCCAGTAGTAGCAGCAGACTGGGTACTACGGACGAACGGGGGTTGAACGTGGAGAAAGGAGAACTCCGTCGGGGTGACGCGCACGTTCGCAACTAAAGTTGGGGTGGACTAGGCACCCCCTCTTTTCCCTTGTAATTCCCACCCCGCTACGCCACGCTCGGGGTGCCGCTTCTCGGGGGTGAGCATTATGACAGAAGGCTGCCTTCGATGAATGAACGCACGAACGGCTCCGATATCCGCACGAGCCGCACGCTCTCGGCAATTACGTTTTTCGAAAGAAAGTATGAAAAGGGCCGAACAATTAGTGCTCCTCCACGCGACCCGCTCCGAGTCACCTCGAGTACGATTCGTTTTCATAGAAATAGCACCGTCGAGTGGGTTGTCCTCTCGCGTCCGACTAATTGGACTTGCCTCGTATACGAGCGGCCTTTTGAGTCATTCTTTTCTATTTTCAGAAATCAACGATAAAATACAATAAAATAAACAACAAGAGGAAAGGGGAATAATTGTTGAATAGAGATAAATATTTCTTACACGAGAGATATTAGTAAACGTTTTTACTCTCGACTGATCTTAACGTGTTACATCGTCTAGTTTCTTAGATTTCAAGAGGAACGATCCTTAACGTGCCTGACGAAGTGTCGTAGAATGAGGTTGCGATACAATTAGCTTTTTTCTCGGTGTTAAATTAAGCGGACGAGCGTATTTTTAGTTAAATTATATCTTACGTCTAAACTATCGTACGAAACTAAAGTAAGAGTACAGCCACATTCACCAGTCAGCTGTGTTAATCACAATATAACGTAGCCACGAATGGATAAATATCTATCGTTGAAATTTCCAAATTAGATAAGTCTTTAAATAAGATAATATCAATTATTGCGTTCTGCATTACATTTATTGGATATGAGAATGGATATGAATTGTTGGCAAGATTATCTCTAGTTGCAATTCTATTATATCGGAAGATTTATTTACACAAAGGAATTATCACTTTTTCAAGTTTTATAATCAATGCCTAGTATCGTGTTTGGTCTTTCGTTAATAATTGGAATGATCTATTCAAATCTGACAATACGATATTTAATTCTTCCAGTAAAATGGTTAAAATATATTAACATCGTAGAATGAAACGATTCTTTTGATCGTAAAATTGTTAATCGTAATCATTATCGTGAGATTAATTATATTAACGATTTATATTCACTAACTAAGCAAATCCATAATATCTTGATTAGATAAATTTGTTTTTGCTTGCGTTTGGGTCCTTTGCATGTTCGATTGCGGCGTTATCGGTTGCAGCATCTCAGAAGAATTCGCTTTTGACCCGTAGTCTGGTGTCATTGTTAAGTTTGTTTGCGGAGCCCAGCTTGAATTTAAATTGTTAGGGCTCGTCATCATATTCCACGAAGTTTGAGTAGAATTCCAATTCGCGGAAGAAGTTGTATTATTCATGGACCAGTTCATCATTTGACTCGACATGGGCGACGTCATCAATTGTGAACTCGGTTGATTTGAATTGTGATTATTCCATTTTGTATTTAAACTTTGACCGGCGTAATTTGATTGCGAATTCGAAGACTTAGACGCTGATAAATTTAATTCGTCTAGATTATTTTTTAATAACGTCGCTGTTAAATCTTTAGGTTGTGACTTGGAACCCTGTGAAACTGTTCTTGGTGTTAATGGCTCTTGAGATTGCAATCTTTGATGAGTTTCCTGTTGTTGCGCCAATCTAAACAAAATATATATATTTTAAAAACAGATGTCATTTATAAGCTTAGTTTTAAATTGAACATAATATTTTATCTACGATTTTACCTGAATTTCTCTTCCATCGTTAATCCATTTTCTATACCAATAGATTTTTTTGGCACGTTTGTGGGTGGGGCCTGTGCTGTTGCATTAATATCATTTAATATATTTTGTTGCGGAAATCCTATTTGCGTCGTTGCCGATAGTTCTTTCTCAAATTGTTGCGTCTCACGTCGGACAGCATCTAATTGTTTAAGAGCTTCTCTATGTTCCGTAGTTACTCTATTAATCATATCGATTACCAATGTAGAAAGTGTTTCAAATTGTGATGAGCTCAGATTTTGTTCGATACAAAGTGGCAGCAAAAAAGGTAATATTTTTGTCGCTAATATTTCTTTACTAATACCTAATTTACTGTGTATCAGTAATAATCTGTATATTCCTATAAAAAAAAATAACCAAATTAAAATTAAACTATTAATATAGAAATTTTTATATAAGACAAACTTTTAAATAATACTCTACCTATAATAGCCATTAAAATAGCGGGCTCTCCCGCGTGAGGAATTTCTTGAAGAAGCGGCAATATCTCGTCGTAAATCAACCAGCGGTCAAAATTTGGTAACATTTTTGCAAGACATAACAAACAATTGACACGGATTCCTAAAGTCATATTACCGTTCGTTTTTCTATTTAAACAAATCTTTTTTATCCTAGGTAGTATCGCATTTTTCATAACCGGTCCTTCAATCATGTTTACGATGTTTGGCAATGCCGTTAGACAAAGCTCTTGTAGTTGTTCCCATCCTGATTCTAGAGCTCGTGTAAGCATAGGAACTATATCGTTTTTAATAACATCTGCAGGGCACAATTTTAAAAGTAAATTCACTTGCTGCATAAGCACTAAACTGATCTGTGTAAAATTAGAAAATTAATTAGAATAAATGTATAATAAAAATTGAGATACAACAATATGGATGAATAGTATTATTTTTATTTTACCTGTGGTGGATCCTCTAATGCAAGCACAGGTTTTAAGTTAGGAAGAATGTGCTCCCTAAATTCTTCTACTTCGCAAGATTCCATGACTTGTAAAATATTTGGTAATACGAACGGAATCATTGGTGGATTTACCAATTCTTTATACAATGACGGTAACACTCTATGAAGTATAACACGATGTGGTAGTTGTTTTAAAACTTGTGGAAGACCTTTATAAAATTGCGACTTCTGTAGATTATCCCATTGAAATAATTTGTCCAAATAATTCAATGTTTTAACTCCAATATCCATAAAGTATTCAATCTACACAATGTTGTTACATGTTAAAAATAAAGTACATTTCCATAATATACTTATGCATACATATTTACGATAATATTTCTAAATAATGTGTACCTTAATAAATTGATGTGCATCTGGCCTTAATTCAGGACTATGACTTAACATTAGTTTAGTCGTATCTCTGAGATTCTCTGGAACTGAAAATAACTTAGATGACACGGCAGATCCTTTAAAGCTCTCTAAGAAACGTTTACATCTTGAGAAATCATTTTGTGATTCGTTAAGTGGACGATTGTCTGGAGAATGTATAACATAAATTAACATCCCTAGAGAAAATATATCGCTTGGTGGACCATTACTGCTTGCAAGTACACATTCAGGAGCTTGATAATCTAACTGAGGTCGTACCACGTATGGGCCTGTTGGATCATATTCGGTATACGACCAAGATGGCTATAAACAAATATAATTAAAGAATAATTATTATAATACATTTATAATAATATAATATAATTTAATATGAGTTACCTGTTTACTATCTGTACTTTGATTTAAGGCACAAAAGTCAAAACCAAATATTTTCCATACTCCATGTGCATTAATAACTATTGACTCAGGACACAAATTTCTATGTAAGAGTTTTACATCTCCGTGTAAAAATGCTAGCCCTTCTCCAAGTTGTAACAATCCATAACGTAATTCAATTTCGAGAAGCTTATAATTTTTTAAATTTGGTGGAAGCGGCTGTGGAACATTCTCCAAATTACCTAATGCATTGGCCAAGCTAGCGAATACTGGTTCAGTTGCAAATGCAAGACTGTCTCTTGATTCTTCGAGCGGATGTTGAACTGTCAATATCTGTGGATGTCTTAACTTCGTTAACTGCATTATTCCACGCTTCAATGTTTCCAACACAAGCTCTCTATCTGTTTTCGATGACCATTTCTCCAGGATACGTTTTTCAAATACAAATATAGATGCTTCTTGTTTTGTCGACTTTTTGTAACCGCTATACACCTTCCATAATAATCCTGGTCCTGCACTAGCTATATGAGCAGTTGCTTCAAATTCTCTAGTTACAGGATTTCCAGGTAGAACACTGGATAATTGTGAAAGGCCATATGCTGTATTGTGAACTGTATTGGTAATGGTATTGCTTACAGTATTTCTTAATTTGGTTAGAACATCCATCTCAATACTTTAAATCTAAAAGCCGGTTAGTTTATCAAATATTTTTTAATGATTTGAACTTCTATCTGCTTTCCTTCACCAAAAGATAGAGTAATTTTTACACTTCTTCAGTTCTCAAAATTAAGAACTGTCACTTGACACTACTAGGTTGACCCTACTATACCGTATGAGTCAACTGGAGTCAACCTGTAAAAGTTATCTGCAATATTTGGAGCTTCCTTTCTAGAGATAACCTTTCCACACTTGACAAATCACAATTTATCGAAAGAACAGCTACTTATATAATAAATCTCACTAAAAACTTAACAATTAACATGTAATCAATGAATAACAAGTATTCCAATCTTATTTCATTTCACGGACAGTTTATTGTGCTATCGCACAATTTACACTTATATCATATTTATACTTCCGGTACCATAGCAGTAAGTCAGAAATGATATTACCGCCATTTTTCAAATTTAATATTATTAAGTGGTTATAAATTTGGCGCGAATTTAATATTTTCGAACATTTATTCACTCAATGTTTTAATAACAAATACTTTATTATTTAAACTTGTCCATATAATTATTCGTTATTTGTAAAATATATTCTTCAGTGCACTGCAATATAAAAAGATTTGCAATGAATTTAACCCTATACTTGTAAAATCAAGTGACGTACCGCCGATTGACTATATCCCAAGTGGAAATTCATATATGCGCCATCTGACTGTATTTACAAAATGAAAGTAATTTATAGTAATAATTCGTATTATATTATAAAATGATTAGATATGGTCTAAGATAGAAGAAGTATTGACTCGTATAAGTTCGAATGTGTACTGACACTACATCGATGCCCGGACAGCCAGTTAGGCTCAAGGACCTTGATTAACCCCACCCCTCCCCACTATCAAGAAGACTGTAAACATCAAACTTTTCAAATTTCTGTAATAACTACGTTGTATTATAAACATGATTCATTTTACTCTAATAATGCCCTATTAAGCAGCCATTAGCTCGATATTATTTTTAATGGAATATATATTATGTCAGACATAATATGCATTACATAGAAAATAATATCGATTGCCCGGGTCCAACCACGTGGAGGTTGCTGCTTCTGAGGACCCAATTCAATCGTGCAATAAAAATGAATACTAGTATAACGTCTCTGCATTATCGACATTCAACAGGAGCCCCTTTCGAGCCAATATTTTGTACCGTCCCTGCACATTTTACACTAGTATTGCTCTTTCTTCATACATTCGTTGGAAATAACGAGGGAATTACTTGGTGGCGCCTCGGTCACCGCAAAGTTCGGCCGGGGGTATTGTTTCTCCATCAGGCGTATTGTAGAATCCACATGGGAGAGATCTAACCTTATGAATAGCAAAGTATGTTGATGTGGAGATACAATCAATTTGTTTAATGTTATAAATTATACGAAATAATTTATTTATGTGCGAATCATAATGGCTACCTTATTTACTGCTGATAATACTGATTCTGACGAGGAGTTAAAAGTTAATACAGATTATGCTCAGAATTATGACAATTTTCGTAAAAAAGAAGAACTTAATAAATGTAAGTGTCTTAAGATAGGAATATCGTCGTATTATTTCACATAATTTGATATAATATTTAATTTTTATTCTTAATATAGTGAAAACGAAATATGGAGTAGACATAAATACTGTAACGGGCTTAGGTGAAGATGAATCTAATTCCAGTTCTAGTTCCTCCGATGAAGATAGTGATGGAAATGTATGAGAAATATGAAATATACATTTTTATAATAAGAAACTTCTATTTTAACACAATAGTAATTATTTCTAGGAACTGAATGACCAGTTTGAGAAAGAATTCTATAGAACATTAGCTTATTTAAAGAAAAAGGATCCTAGTATTTATGATAAAGGAACTACGTTCTTTAATGAAGTCAAGGATCAAGAAAATGGAACAGAACAAAATGAAGAACATAAGAAAAAGAAAAAGGAAAAAGCTTTGTTTTTAAGGGATTACGAACGTAAGATTATAACCGAGAGAGGAGGACAACTTAGTGACAGCGAAGATGAATTTATGACAGAAAAGAAAAAATATCCAACATACACAGAAGAGCAACATTTACTTAAAGAAAGTTTCAAGAGTGCACTTAATGAAGAAGAAGATGAAGATACAGAGCTTTTAAAGCCAAAGCAAAAAGATGACACAGAAAAACAGCAGGTGACTTACTTCTTACTATTTTTACTATTGTTATTCGACTAATTAATTACAATTTATAATTGTATAGGAAGAAGAAGCTTATAAAGAATGGTTAAAAGGGCAACAAAAAGATATCGATCTTAAAGAACAGGCAGAATTGAAACCATTGCGTGACTTTTGGAATGATCCTAATCTAGATCCAAATGAAAAATTTTTAAGAGATTATGTGCTAAATCATAAATTTTTAAATAAGGAATCTTCTCAAGAAGATTTAGATTATAACGAAATGATTCATGATAGCGATGAGAATTTGTCAGAAGATGAAAAAGAAATAGATAAACAAGAAGAATTTGAAGTAAAGTACAATTTCAGGTTTGAAGAACCTGATCAAGAATTTATTAAAAGGTATGTAGTCATTAATGACTAATTTTGATTAATTTCAATCATTTATTTGTTCTTCACCTAAAATTCACTTGTAGGTACCCACGTACAATGGAGAATTCGTTGAGAAAAAAAGACACTCGTAGAGCACAAAAGAGAGCAGAGTTGAAGAAAAGAAAAGAAGAAGAAAAAATACGTAAAAAGGAGGAATTGAAACAACTGAAAGCATTAAAAAGGAAAGAAATAGAAGAGAAGATAGAAAAACTTAAAGAAATAACAGGTATAGATAATGAGGTATATCTAATGAGAGAAAGCCCCAAAATGACATTAAGCATATTAAAATTGTTAATATAACAAATATAATGTTTCAGGAAACGATGACATACATTTCAATGATATCGATTTGGAAGGTGATTTTGATCCGGCAGAACACGATCGAAAAATGACGCAGATTTTTGACGATGAATATTATGCTGCACCAGAAGGTGATATAAAACCTGAGTTTCCAGATATAGATGAGGAATTAGGTGTTGAGAAAACCTGGGATGATTTTGACCCAAATAAGGATGAAATTGCTGATGGCAATGATTATGAATATAATGCACCTCATTGTGAAGATTCAAATTTTAATGTAAAGATTTTATATATTATTAAATTAATTTATGATATATTAGAAAGTAAGTTAATTGTTTATGCTTTGATATTAGATGGATGCAGATTACGATGGAACGCAAAATGTGCAATCGGAATTAGTGGAAGTAACGAAAAAGAAAAAGCGAAGGAGACGTAGTAAATTTGCTGAGCTCATAGCACAAGAAAAACCGAAATTTGATCCGACGAAACATCCATCCTATGAAGAGTACTTTGATCAGTACTATGCATTGGATTATGAAGACATGATCGGTGATATACCATGTAGATTTAAATACAGAAAAGTTGTGCCAAACGATTATGGATTAACAGTCCAAGAAGTAAGTTGAGAAAGAGCATGTAGAAAAATTTGTTAATATAGACACGTTATGTCATTTTAAATATTTAATCAAAATATTTTTGTTTAATAAGATTCTGATGGCTGACGATAAGGAACTAAACAAATGGTGTTCGTTAAAGAAAGCTCTACAGTACAAACCTGAACATATAGAAATGACGCACGTCAAAGAATATCAACGTAAGGCTCAAAATGAAGCATTGAAACGAAAGATACTAAGAAGTTTATATGCGTACGTATTATTAACACATTAACAATATTGATATATAAAATATTTATATCCTAAGATATTATTATTTTTTTAATAGTCCTCCCGAAGAGCCCGAAGAACCCGACGAAAATGAAACGACAAATGAAGGAGCGAAAAAGAGACGTCGACGTAAAAAGAAAAATACTTTTACATCTGACGATGTAGTGCCTGAAAATATTAATTCAAAAGATGCAGTAAATGACAATGAAGAATCTGCTAAACATGTAGTTAGTGAAAGTATAGAAGAAAAAGAAAGTGTAAATATGGTTCATGAAGATGAAAGTAAAAGTACGTCTACAAACACTACAGAATCGAAAAAGAGTAAAAAACGAAAGCAGAAGGGAAAAGAACAGTCCAACGATATTCAATCTAAGAAAATAAAAACAGATAACGCTAATGACAATGAGGTTGAAAAGAATACTCAAAATGTTCAACAGAATGGTAGCAGAGAAACTGAAGTTGTTTCAGAACCTGAAAAGAAACACGTTAAGAAAACCACGCAAAATGTAAGCACAGCTTCTAATAAATCTAACCCGAATAAAAAACAAATCATGCATAAGAAAAACAAATTAAAAACAGATAAGAAATTCAAAAAGGGAAAGAAAGATAATGCGACCGATCAAATAGCATCATTGGAAGCATCTAGATTGAAAGTGTATGGAATAAACGCAAAAAAATTCAAAAACAAATTAAAATATGGAAAGAAAAAAGTATAATTGTTGTAATTAAAAAAACTATAGTTGTAAATAAAATTTTATCTAATTGCTTTATAAAAATATTGTACGTTTGTAAACGTCTAAAATTCTTTGTTTCGTAATTTTTCTTTATCGACATCAGTGACGTCACGATCTTTCCCTGCTGGTATGTCGATAATACAGAAAGTCGTAGATATCGGAAATAAAATTATCTACACGTCGATAATACAGAATACCTTGCACGTCGGCAATAAAGATGTCCTACACGTCGATAATACAGAATACCTTGCACGTCGGCAATTCAGAACATCTTACATGTCGATAAAATAGCATGTTGCATAAAAATGTGAACCACTCCATAGAGCTCTCTGGTGTAAGCACCCCCAGAACACTCCGAGAGAAATAAGGATCGATCTTTTTCAAGGGTTGACCTACGTACTAGCTAGAGTGAATCTGCTCCCGAATGATAAACGATATTTGCGGATTATTAGGATTACAATGCCTGTTTACGTTTCCTTTTCAAGGGCTACCGTATCTAATCCATCCCATATGGTTTACACGAGAGAAGCGCCCTAAGTACTCTCTAACCCCTGTGTTTAGGCTCCTATTTCTACCGTCAAATACATCGAGGGTGAATGTTTTAGCTGGTAAGAGGAAACTCCGATAAATCGAAAATTATATCTATCTCCCGTTCCTTCCACACATTGCCAATTAACAATTAGATCGCACACAATATTTTTCAATAATAACTCCAACATTTATGAGCAGCAGCTAAAAGCAAAATTTTTAAAACCAAATAAAAAAAATTAATTTCACTCTCGCTTTAACTTATTATCATTCCATATCCCAAAACTGGACAAATTTATTCCGAACTCGGTAAACTAGATGATTTATCTTCAGTTTAACCGACAACAATATCGGGAGTTTCGATGAAATAATTCTTCTTCGGTGGTGGGATAAGAAAGGCTCGATACGCCTCCCTCCATATCCTCTACCGTAGTATACCCATGGGTACGATAAATCAATCCCTTTGGCTCAACGATTCTTCTATAGTAGCAGGTGGCCTCGGACACGAACGTTCGCCAACGTTCGCGCCCTTAATTCCCAATTAATGCTACCTCCCTTCTATAAAAACGTGTTCGCACGACTACTCTTCACGCCTTGTCGTACTTACATTATTCTCGTCGATGTGGGGTAACCTTACCGCGAAAATATTTCAACTTATTATTCGTATATCGATGTCGCTACAATCGACGATAAAATTCGAGATAATAGATTATTACGTCGATCCTATCTCATCAATTAAATGTAACCTTGCAACGGGATCTATCATAATTCTAGGTTAGAATATGAATTTAAACTTGACGATATATTTTATTAAATATTTAATGAAGAGGATGACGACGATGATGATGACGATGATTATAACGATATGTAATATGGTTTCACTTACTTCCTTTTACCAGTCCATCTCGAAGATAGCGTTCATTATCGAATTACCATCTATCGAGTTATAGAAGTAGCGAATTTCACGGCCTAACGCCTCCATCTGTACTTATCCCTCACGCTCGTGAGCACAGGGAACTGTAATTGAGATAGAGTCTGTATTCCCCTATCTCCGTCTTAATTGGCGGAAAATTGTTAAGGGTGGGTACGCGAGACTCGATCGTCCCTCGTTAACCGATTGGACAATTAAATACCGGACAATCGTGATAGCCGTATTTAAATCTCCCGCGTTCTGAGATCTTCGTGTTTTTCACGCGCATGCGCAAAAAACTTGTTATATTCTAATGAATGCTCTTATATCGTGGGTATACAATATCTAACTTTATCCTAAATTTCGAAAATTTCTTAATCGACATAACCTCCTGCTTTTATAATGCAAAATAGATTTGTAAGAAAAGTTGCAACGATTTTTAAATATCGGTGCTCGATATCGACGAATTTCCAACGAAAAACTTCAACGGTGTATTGCCAACTTGAATGAGAATAACGAGATACGTTGTGACGGAGCCGATCACCTGAAAATATTTGGTATTAAAACCACAGGGAGATTAAAGCTAAAAATATAATAACGAAGAATCGTGTTGAGTACGTACGCTACGTATAAACGTGTGATCCAGATCGAAGAAGCCACAGGCTGTAAATGTCAAAGGGTTTTGGATGAGCTGCTGAATAAAATCACGAATCTGAAGAAAAAAAAACATAAAATACGAATCGTTAAACATGATTGGCTGATTGTCAGGCTTACTGTGTAACATTTACCTCGGCACGAAACTCCTTACTCGTCGATGGCTCGTATAATTCACAGATTATGTCTCCGGTGTTCGCCGCATATAAAGAAAAAGAATATCACGTCAAAGTGGAAGAAAAAAACAAAATAATTATAATAAAAGTTAAGAAGAAAAATAATACCTCTGCCACTGTCTTCGAGCACACGTGACTCACCGCGATGATTTTTAACGCAAAACAAAAAATCCAGTAAGAGAAGCATAAAAGATCGTAAGTACTATCGAGGAATACCTCGAAGATGAGATCGTAAACGTTGTAAAGCAGGGTGGTGATCAAAATGAAGGCCGACGTCATGGACATTAAAACGTGCCAGCCGTATGTCGAATTCGTTATCTTAGCACACTTTATCAATTCAAGATGTATCTGTCTTCGAGAAAAGAACGGAAAAGTGTTTTTAAGAGGCAACAAGAAAAAAAGAGTAGAGGATTTCAATTAACGTAACGTTAATTATAAAAAGAAGAAAATTATTATGAAAATAAAGGGATCGTGAGAAAATTGGGTTTACAATAATTTGCTGATCGAATGGCGTATTAAAAAATTAACTGAATCAATGAATTAAAAAACATTCTCAAAACTGGGACTGCCACCCTCTTTCTAAATATTTACCATAATTATTATTAAAATGATAATTACTTGATTCTCTTCATCTTCCTGACATCCGCGTTCATTCTGTACGTTCGATAAATATCGTCTGACGGAGAATCGTTATTGCTACTAGATCTCATTCGAAGTACTCGTTTATGTTGCGGCGATTCGATGGTGGTCGTTAGCATACTTTGTAATGCTGCATTCAATTCGCCAAATTTGACTTTGATATATCTATTCGAGGTACGATCGTTAACGGCGAAGGGTAGGATCGTTTCTCGCGATAAATAAAAGAAATGGAAAGAAGACCAGCGGAAGGAACGAAGGGCCGCTTCTAACACAATCATAGAAATACTTATGTATTAGTACACTTAACGTAATTACGCTACTTAACTCTACAACGCCGTTCGAGTATACTCGTCATGAGAAAATGATCACGTTTGGAGTAATGACGAGCCACGTGAAGAAATAAATTACCTTTCGGTGTAAAAATGGAAACTTTTGTAAACAAAAAACATATTTCTATTATTTTAGAATAAAGAAATCAACTTTTTCTCAAGTTTTCTCTTATTTCTTCGACAAAACGAATTTATTCGCACGACGCACACGGTGTGTCACCCCTTAGATTGGCTAGACACTTCCCCTAATATAATTCCTGTAAAACCGTCTGACCAAAACCAACCGAACGAATTATCCCCTTACCCTTTTGCGTCTTCTCGCTAGTCTTCTTTCTAATTACTATGCTGTACACAGTACTTACCTAATCCAGAATAAAAAAGAAACATCGCCGGTGGCCACTACGAAAAATGGATAGTGCTCGATGAAAAACACAGTATACAGATTGTCATCGCCCATTGTCCAAAAGAAGTCCATGACGAGCAGGATAAATATAATAAGGAACGCGTAAAATATGAGATAGCAGAGATCTCTAAAATGTTTCGAATAATTTTTCGCTATACCCAACTCGTTCATCGCTCGTATGCAAGTCTCCATTTGCATCAAGGTGTATTTTATCTTCTGTAAATGACGAAAGATGAAGAAAGAAAAAAGAAGAAGAAGAAGAGGCTGGACTCGTGAAAGACGGTGATATCGATTTGTTCACCTTTCTTCGAAAGACTCCAGCGATTATCGTGTAGAGGAAGAAAATAATATAGCTGAACGTGTGTATCTGAAGTGTCACTTGCAACATGAGCGGTCTTTTTTGGAAGTAAACGTCCATAACGAATATGACCCCGTAAAAAACGCCACAGTAAAAGATGGTCATGAAACTGATGTAAATGCAACCGATCACGTTGTTCGTACGGTCGTCGTAATATTCCACTAAACCCGTCGCCAGAATCGAATTGACCATGATCAACGGTTTGATGGAACGCCGGAATTCCGTTGATATTGTTGTTGGCATCTCGATGATACTTCAACTAATTATTATACCTTAGTTATTTCCTTATCTCGATGAAATTAATTAACTTCGATAGACGTTTAATTATCTCGATGTCGTTCCAGGTAATAACTCAATTTTATCTTTTTTGTTTTTCTTTTTTCTTTTTTCTTTTCTTCTCAAGGACTCTTCTTCCAAGCACACCGATCAGGAAACTCGATTAGCCGACGTACTTTGTTAGACAAGCGCAAGACAGAGAGAAGGACACCTCTTTTGTAGACTTTTCGCGCGATACTACGATCACTCGTGACTTTCATTCGTATTAGGCATAATTCTGACTTGCGTTTAGGTCAAGGAGGGGGGTGCCGGAAGGGGGAGAAATTACCTATTCCCAATGGACGCACGTTCGATGAGACGCATTCGTAGGTGTTACCTTCTTGTCGCATAGAAATTAATAAGAAATTATTCATTGGGTCGATATTACCTCGTTTCGTTCGCCTTCCATTTTGCAATCGTTAATATTGTACGACTGCTTGTTTATCTTTTCCTATTTTTTTAGCGAATGAGAGAAAAGAGAGAGATTATGGCGAAAATAATGCTAGGACAAAGAGATTATAGCAAAGATTATTAAGCTAAGAGATTAAACTGACTTTAATTTTACACTTTATAGACAAAAATTCTACTAGATTTGTTAGATCGTCGATGTTACGTTATCCCTTACATTGGCCCCTTTTTTCGGTCCATCCCCAACTTGAATGAGAATGACGAGATAGGTGGTGACGGAACCGATCACCTACAAGCACACCAACTTAGTCTGTTTTATAAAATAGAGGAAATGAACGATCATGTTTTCAAAACTTACATTTTGTATAAACGTATGATCGAGATCGAAGAAACCGCAGGCCGTAAACGTCAAAGGATTTTGAATGAGTTGGTGAATAAAATTACGAATCTTGAAGAAATATTATGTAAGAGTCGGTAAAATTCATTTATTATTAATAAATTCGATTAGTTTGAATTAGTCAATTGAGTGATATTATTAAAAAAATAATAATAATAATATTAATAGCGAATTAATAAGCGTTAATAACGCATGTAATAACGAATGTTAATTTTTTAATACTAAATATCAATAATATTAATAAAATGCATCGCTTCTTACCTCGCTACGAAGTTCCTTGCTGGCAGAGGGCTCGTACATTTCGCAAAGAATATCGCCGGTGTTCACGACATGTGAAAGAAAAACGAATATCAATATATTTATTTCATGATAATTTTATACAATTTCATAACGACCATAGGAAGAAGTGGAAGAAGAAGAAAAGAAAGAAAGTAATAAGAATTGGGAAGAAACATACTTCTATCGAGGTTATCGCGCATACGTGATTTATGACTATCATTTCTAATGCACAAACAATGATCCACAAAACGAAGACGAGGGCCTCTGTCTCTTTTAATACTCTTCTGTTCACGATCAGGGAATCGTACAAGTTGTATAAGAGCATAGTGATTATCACGAAGGACATAGCCATTGATATAAGAACTTGAAAACCGAAAGCATCGTTTGCATTTCTAGCGCATTTTATTAACTCCAGATGAATGTGTCTATTAAGGAGAACAGAGTAAAATTCACAAAAAGGGAATTAATAGAGAAGAAATAAATTTCTTTGTAAAGAAATAAATATGTTAATCAATATTATCGAATAAAATGCATATNNGAAATAGATTTATAATAATTCAATGTTAATGATTTATAATAACTTACTTGATTTTCTTCAACTTGCTAACGTTCTCTCTCGACTTATAATTTCGATAAATATTAGACGACGGTGAATTGTTTTTCCACTTATCCCTAACTCGAAGAACTCTTCGATGTTGCGGTGAGTCGATAGTGGTCGTTAGCATGCTTCGTAATAGCATGTTCAATTGATAGAATTTTATCCTCGTGAATCTATTACAGATGGTCCGTTAGGCTCCAGTTAATAAGCAAAACTTCGGCTACGCTATAACATTTAGGCCAACGCCATGGTATGTCATAACCTCCAGTGAGCGTTGACTTAAATATCGTAGAACTGCCAAGTCTTTTACTAAATAAATGAATCTCGTAACGAATAAATATTATATTATGTACTTGCCTGATCCAATATGCAAAAGTCATATCAACGGTGAATGATACGACGGTTGGAATATCATTAGTGAAACAATAGGCAAATATTAATATGTAACCGGTGTAACTCTTAATGATCATCAGTTCGCTCATCACAATAGCCGTTAGTAAGCCAATAAAACATAGGGTCACGAGATGTCTATGATTAATAAGTGCGGAGTAACTTCCAGGTATACCCAATTCGTCCATCTCCCGAGCACAATTTTTCAATTGCGTCAAGAACAATCTCATTTTCTGCGAGAATAAAGAAAGAATCGTAATTATCTTATCTGTTAATAGCTAATCGAATAAAAAAGATTTAGATAAACGTAAACAATAAATAAATAAGATATTTTACGGTTAAAACGCTAAATGATATACCTTTCTTTGGACGAGACCAGCGATAAACGTCGATATGAACATGGCAGCGTTAATTAAAAATTGGAAATTTAACAAAAATGCCAAGATCCCCGATATTTGACTGTGCCAAATGATTTCCATCGTGTCGAGAAAGCAACAAAACGTCGTGCAATAGCTGATCAGAATGAAAGCAAGGTAAGCGAAACCGATCGCGTTAGTGATCCGATCGGTGAAGTATTCCAATAGGCCCGTACACAAAATCGAATTCAAAATGATCAATGGCATAGCGGTACGTCGAAATTCCTTCGATTTTGGCATGTTTCTTGATTAGCGTTTCGTAACGATCGCCGTAAGGGGTTGTTCTCTTGGTTTCCTAAAGAGGCTAAGAAACTTGTCCGGTTACCGCACGATACCTCTCCGAGTATTAGCGCGAGTCTCACTGTCCATGTTAAACTAGAGTGCTTTAGTCATAGTTGCGTTATGACTTGCGTTCTTTGCCGGTGGTGGAAATTACCCTTTCCAAAGCGGTCGGTTATCTTTTTTTCATCAGCATAAACATTTTTCCTCGAACGTCCTTCCGATGAAAGCTGCTTAGAAATTAATATCGCGAGTATACCGAGTAATCGCATTAGCGGTATTACCGGTATTGCCGATAATTGCTACTCCGTTAGATCGATAAGAAAAGAGTTGGCAAAAACTGTATCTTTTAGCAAAAGTTCAGGATTAGTAGATGCGCCATTCTTTACGTAAAAATCCTCCCACGGTGTAGATTTTTCGTCGGCCGATCATTATACTATTTATCGGACTAGATTATTCACTAGATCATTATCGTATGATGACAACCAAACGATTTGCATTTACGTCAAATGATATGTAACATTTTAGTAATACAGGTTTTGTCAAATTAATTATTTTTTAGCACGAAATGATTATTATCTTTAAGCACCTAAAGGGTTGAATACGCCATTGTGTTTAAAGAAACATTGCCGAAGTCGAAATTTAATCGTTGGATTAAATGATTCGTAGACTTCGATAGGCGAGGACATATTTTATTTTCAAATGTTTACAATAAAATAATTCTCCTTCTTGTGATAAGTAATAAAAAATATCGTTGTGGCAAGATTTACAAAAGGACCGGTTGTTTCACAATACTTCATCCGTTATCGTGTCGGTTACTTGTATCATGATAACTACGTACGTGGTTATGACACCGATACACTAAATAACAGAGAAGTTGATTAGATTTTGTATTGCTCCTCGTGTCTTTTTTATTTTTTATTTTTTTTATATTGCAAGGCCGGTGTCATACCATACGTTTGTACCGCTCTTATGGAGTACATTTTTCTGACATCTTAGAAACATATTATTTTATTGACATGACGAAGGTGTTGTTTTTAAATAACTTATGGTATAACACCGACCTAAGTATTTCTACTTGACAATTATACTAACCGAACATATATACTTGCAATTAAGTGAATATAAACCAATCGTGGAATATGTGGGTCGGCATTGTGCCATTTGTACAGAGAACATATCTACCTGTCAAAGAAAAGATAATTTTTATTTATAAAAATCGAAACTTTTTAGTGAAAACTAGAAGGGGGAAAAAATACATTAAAACGTTAACCTCTTCTTGTATCTCGTAGTCCGTACATTCTCCATAAAACGTGTAAATAATTTCATTCGCCCGTTCAGCCTAAAAAGCAAACAGAAATTAAGGACTACAATAAAGCAGAATAAACTGTCGTACGAGTACGTAAAAATTAAATTGTTATAACGACAAATAGATTATAATAAATAAGTTGTTATGTGAATAATAAAAAAGTATAAACGCAATAAAGCAGAATAAGAAAAACAAATCCGTGATATCTCGTTTACCTCGCGCAAAGTTTTCTCGCAGGTATAATTAATGCCAACGATCTTTATCGAGTTACTAAAGCACATGATACACGTTCCAACGGCTTGTATGAGCAATATGGCACTGCCAATCTCGTGGTGATACTTGTCGTATAAGGTGTATATGCAATATGTGGTGTATAAAATACATAATCCTATCTCTAGCGATATTTGTATACCGTATATCGTACTGAGACTTTTCGACACCCTGTATAATTCCAGATAAACCTGTCTGAAGAATGAACTTTTTGAGCAATAATTTTTTTACCTTTTTACAAAGAAATAAATTACTCGATCCGAGGAGGGCACACATTTTGACGAAGACAAGATTTTTGCTCGAAATCATTCTCCTCGTAATTCGAAGGTAATCGATGATTTTTTTAAATGGATAAAAAATTTTAATTTTACACTCTTTTTAGCACGACGTTGTAGCTTATAAAACGACAAATTCAATCGTATAAAA
Organism: Odynerus spinipes; assembly: GCA_032403825.1. NCBI lineage: Eukaryota > Metazoa > Arthropoda > Insecta > Hymenoptera > Vespidae > Odynerus > Odynerus spinipes. The sequence goes on from JAIFRP010004408.1 coordinate 1,836,382, forward strand.
ATTATGGTATATATGTATACACAGTTTTTCAGCATAAAATGTTCAATATAATAAAGTATAGTATAGCTCCGGTCTATATTGAAAGGAACGATCGATCACTGCACGCTCACCTGATCGTTTGTAACAATCTTCTGCTTCTGATTATCTCATGACTCGTCACTTGCAAATGCGAACGCAATCGTCGCGATGACGGTATAACGGTAAATAATTTATTCGACGATGGGATTAAGGATTTGTTCACCAAGAAGGGATCGTTCGTTTCTCCGTAATCGAGTAATTCCATCGCGATGGAGGAAAGCGGCAAAACGTCGATGTCGCTGAGAAGATCGTTCGCTCGTTGAAACTCCGATTTGATGCAACTGCATCGATAGACAAAGATTCGAATAATTTATTTCGTCGATCCATCGTTCGTTAATTGTTATAAATTATTATGACGTACTTCACCATGGTCAGGAACTCGATAATCAATATAAGCTCAACGGATTGATTAAAACCATTTAAGAAAATTATAACCACCAATTTAAACGTTCTATAAGTCGACACTTTCAAAAACTTGAATGCTAAAATATTCCCAGTGATAATAATGGCGATATAAAAACAAGCGACAAATATCAAAGCTATCGTCCTTCTGTAAATGCCGTTAAAGGATGCCGGTGAGCCCAACGCTTGTAACGTTACGTCGATCTCGTGAATTCTTCTTACGGATAATTTAAATGACTGTATAAAATGTTCGAATAGAAATATTAATGATAAATATCTCAAGAAACTAAACAAAAAAATGTTGACTTGATATCGTACGCGACGTCGACTCACCTTACTGTGATAGAATCCCATGAAGATTATTATGGATAACGCGATTTGATTGATACCCCCTGTAATTTTATATATAGTCCCTTGCAAATTAAACACTTTATCGGTATCGAGAAATTGTGACTGCATATACCATCCACCGTAATAAATAATGCAAAGTAATATCAAATAAAGAAAAGTAAGTCTTGGCCTCGGTTGACCTCGAGGATACTCGAAAACTCGATATCCCACGATATTACTTATAATATTGACCGGTCGTAAAATGTCGAATGTGTTCTTCGACGAATTTCTCTTTTTTTTATATTTCTGAATAAATTTCCTCGTCGTTTCGAACATCTTCTAACGATCACCGATAATAATCAATCGTTAGGTTCTCCGATGTAAATTAATTCTTATGATGAATTTCGTATTTCTAACCTTTTTATTTGCGATAACAATAATTTCAACTTTATAGTACAGAACCTTTGTAAGGTGCGGACCGAGCCAGATGAGCTCTCTTCGAAGAATGTTGTCGTACTGTTCACGAGTTTGCTGCAGGGGTCGCTGTGAACTGTAACAAGTCGATACTATCGACGATGTACTTATGTACTCTTCTTCGATAACGTCTATAAATAATAATACCGCTTAAAAGCCAAAATAAAGTTTCATAAGAAAAAAAGGTAAAGAAAATTCTTCAAATTAATATTAGATAATATAATATAATAAATTTCTCATTGTTTCTTGATTCCCAGTGTTCCACCTTTTTTCTTTCGTGACGAGAAAACATTCGTAACAATTTAAATTAAGCACTTTATATACATACATACATACATGTATATTTAACACACATAGAGAGTAGATTATATTAACAAGTAATATTGTGCGGTAAGAAGATAGACACTAATGAGAAATGCATTATTTAGTAAATGGCTTCCGTTTTAAGTGATCCTTCCAGAAAATCAATAAAGTGACAAGTTTTTTCATCTTTCTTCTTTTTAAATTAAAGTAACTTAGTCGAATGAATTTTTGTATATAATCATTTGTTATTACGATCATTGGGCCATTTGTATCATGATAACCAGATACGTCGTAACAATTCCGAGGCACTGAAAAATACCAGCAAATATTTAAAAATTTAAAAATCTATGGATATGTAAATTTTCATTTAGTGACTTTACCGACCGAACATATAAATTTGCAATTAATGCAATATAAACCATATGCGGAATACGAGTAACAGCAGTGCGACGCTTGCATAGAGAACATGTTTACCTGTAGAAGGAGATATGTGAATTCGTAGAAAATTATTGAAACAATCATTCCCATAAATTGTTAGAATACCAACCTCTTCTTGTATCTCGTAATCCGTGTTGTCTGCATAAAAGGTATACAGAATTTCTTTAATTTTCTGTGCCTAAAAGTTAATTACATAGAAAAATTAATTATTGCCATTTTAATATTTTAATATTTCATACGAAAACAAACTTACTTCTTGCGTTGCCTTATCGCAGGTGACATTAACGAGAACGACTTTGCTGGAAACGAAAAAGCAAAAAAGATACATTGCAAATATTTCATTTATAAAAAGCCTCCCATCTATTATATGGCCTCTGCAAGTGTATAAGGTATACAAGAAACAAATGTAGTAGAAAATATTCATCGACATTCCTAGGGACACTTGAATACCGTAAAGGCCACTGAGATTTTTTGATATTTTATACAATTCCAGATAAATCTGCCTAATAAGATAAACCGTCAAATTTTATTAATTTATTCATTTATCTTTCGCCGAAGGACGATGGTCTTGTCCGAAGAAATTCACCTGATCGTCCGGAGTAACTGCCTGATTCTGAATACTTCGTTCCTTTTAACCGACAAACTCAAATGCGATAATTCTGATAACGGTGCAACGGTGATTATTTTTTTAAAAGAATCATTATTATTATTACTATTCTCTTTTTGTTTAGCTAACTCCCACGCGATAGAGGAGAGAGGTAGAACGTTAACGTCAGTGAGAAGATCGTTCGCTCGTTGTAACTCCGAACTGATGCACCTACGATTTAAAAAATTTTATCATTTTATTATATATTCAATATTAGATAAAATAGTATTGTAAATAACGAAAGAAAATTATAGTAATAGTGATCCTATTCCTTCCTACAATTTACATTACGTTCTTCCCTCGTTCTCTCCGTCCGAAGGGAATTATACTATCGACTAAATTAAACTATCGATTAATTATTTATTGACATACCTTACGATGGTCAGAAAGTCCATAGTCACCGTGTATTTGACGATTTCACCGTATACGTAAAGACAAAGAAACATTATTATAGAAATCATATCTACATATTCCTTCTTCGTCCTGACCAAAATCGTATACGCCCACGAGCAAAGACAGATGAACAAGTAGACGAAAAATATCGTAAATTCTATCAACGTCCTGATATAAATCCTCCGAAATCGCGCTTTCGAGCCGAGAGCTTCCAGAGTCTTGTCCACCTCGTCGAGATTTCTCGCCGATTTTTCCCACAACTGTCGTGTCAATTATTTCGAACGTAAATTAATTGAATAACAATTAAATTGATTAATTTTACAATTCATTAATTTACCTTACTGTGAAGAAAGCCCAGAATCATCGAAGTAACGATCGTGAGAATTTGTAAAAAACATGCGGTAAAATAAAGACACTCGATGATGTGAAATTTGTGTCGTTTACCGTTTCTATTTTTCCCGATGATCCATCCAATGATATAGTATCCACAAACAATAACCGGAAAGATCAAATTAAGTGCCAATTTAAACCGATCTTTAAAGTTAAAAGCGCGTATTCCGACGACGCGACTCAAAATGTGATACGGTCGTAAAATGTCCATTACTCTTTTCGACGGAATTTCGATCATTTTCGCGATATCGATCGACCCTCTGATCGATTTCTTAACTTTTCATACTTCTAGCAATTTCTTCTTCGTAGGTAGTGCTTCGCTCTATTGGAATTTCTTATTTTTGTTTATTATCGATGCACGAAGCAAATGACGATGCAAAAAAAGTCATCTCGACTACTATGCACTCGCGATATGTATCGAGTCGACAATGAAACGAAACGATAAGTCTTCGAGGCATAATATTCTAATAGGCCACCCACACGCACGGACTTTACCTAGTTTTTTCCGTATATGTAATATACAATGGGCTTTGTAATTTGCCAATAGCACTTCTGGCTTTTACCACTGCGATAATATGAAGAATCATCGTAGCATCTGTATGTACTATAGTATATCATTTGTATTTATCCACGTCGACGCTAGAACATATGATTTATGATTCTAACAAAATTGTAAAAGCAGGAAAAGAGATGAAAGGAACGTTGGAGGATTGGATAGGTGAAGTGACGATATAATAAATAAAAATTATACATTCGGATAAAGTAAAGAACTATGAAGAAGAGATCTCGAGAAGAAGTGTGAAAAATTGAGAAGACTGTTGAATAGATTCGGGAAATGGAAAGGAACTTATTTTGTAATAATTTTATTATGTATGTTATATTTATAATATCTACTTTATGACGTTTGTGTCGTTTTCTCTTAAAATGCGATGTAACCAAGTTCAGTTCTATAAAAGCGAAAATTATCAATAAATAAAAATACTATATCTACTTTCATAGTTTCTTTACATATTACTAGGTAATTTCATTTCTATACTAAATCGTAATCGTAAGATGAAAACGACAACGATGCGCTGTTAAAAAGAGTGAATAATTTAAAAAAGTAAATACAATGTAACTAGAGTCCACGACACTCGGGATGTTTACGAAGCATAAAGGAGATGAATTCGGACACTCCTCTTTGCCCCTGCCACGTTACGAAAACGATATATAAGGATTATATTGTCTCGCGATCGGTGAGGGGGATCGTGACTGTAAAAAGCAAACTCGATAGGGACGTGGACATAAACGTAGGGATTTTTTTGTTACTCTACCTACTTACAGCCCACGATATTTCATTTCTTTAATGCTAATGCTAATTAATGCACATATTCTTTAGCTTTATTTATCAGAGTACATATTGCACCGATTTTATGACAGCAATTTTACATAACATACGTAATCACCATACACGCTATCGTTAGAGTTACCGCCTACGCTTAAATTTATTTGTACAAATTATCCGTTCTTTGGTAATAAGGCTCGTATCATCTTCTAATATCTAACAGGAATATTTATAAATTAGGTAACGCAAAGGGAATTACTATAGCAATCTCGAGACGTTTTTTTAAGAATAAAATTCAACGCAAACTTGATTACCTTAAGCTAGCCTACTTTATATCGATTTCGTTGATCGCACTCGAGAAAATGAAATAATAGTTAATGGTCGATCGATTACGTCACATTCCAAACGAATTCGAGAAAAACGATGGAAAAAGTACGGGAATCGAGAACGAAGTGGATGTCCGGCGATGCGTGAAGTTGCCTTCCACGATAATCCCATTTCTTTTCACTTAGCTTAGAGAACAGATGTAGGAAGAGGTTCGCGCGTTACGAAAAGGGACAACGACGCGTTTCTCGTACGAGAACGCAGCTAAAAAGGGAGAGGAGAACGTGATCCCGTGGGATTAGAAAAGCCAAGATAGTTCCCGATTCTGGTCGAACGCTAATCCGCGTGGCTTCGATAGCTTCGAGCGATAAAACGTGAGAGAGAGAGAGAGAGAGCTCGATTAAATACCGTCACGTGACCTTGACGTAATTATTTTTTGACAACTCGATCCTTCAGACATCAAGATACCTTGACTCTTGAGCTGCGATGTTTTATAACAACGAATGACATTAAAACAACTAATATTATTTTATCGACGTATGTTGTTCGTGATAATTTATAAACAAAATTAGGTGAAAATTGTAGAGAGGCATCGATCTTCGACTTTTCTTTTCTTCACCCGTTATACATACATACCTATGTATACTTATTGTATATCGTTTACGCTTCGAGAACGTGATTGAGATAGGCGATGTAGCAGATGGCAAGTCGGAGAATCTCTATTTTGGAGAGTTTCTTGTCCGGCGGCAAAGTTGGCAGGAGCTTTCGTAGCTCCGCAAAGGCCAAGTTGAATGCTTCGACTCTTACTCTTTCTCTGTGATTACGATCGAATTTCTTGATTATGGTACTAATTATTTTTTCGATAAATTATAATAATCTATTATAATGTAGGTACTAATATGTGGTATTAAAAA
>JAIFRP010004408.1:1846941-1867218 GCA_032403825.1 Odynerus spinipes
AAAAAAAAAAAAAAGAAACAATCGAACATATGCTTTACAAAAAATTCGATAAAAGTTCTTCCATCTTTCAAAAAACTTAACCTGTACTGCATTTTCTTATGCTGCAAGTGCACCGAGGTCTTCAACTTCACGAGAAGCACGCGAACGATGTTGACGAAAAGTAGAAAATTGAACTGGACGAAAAAAGAAAAATTATTAATACTTCGATCGAATATTTATATTATTTATATTATTATTTTATATACGTACTAGAATGGATATCACGATAGGTATTCTCACGATAAGAAATAACGAAGGATTATGATGAGTCGTCCAGCAGAGAGTATCCTCGACCGTCGCACGAATTATTATCCATGGCACGACTACCAATCCTGGTAACCCTTTGATCAAAATTATAATAAAACAACGTAGAAATTTTTTTCTTCGAAAATAATCAATCACGCAATCGAGTTTCTTACCCCAACCCAAGAAAATATACGAAGTAATCGCACTGGTGTCCGTACAGAGTGCGAGAAATATTAAATTATGAAGATAGAGTCCTTCCATCAGTATCCAAGCGTAATTAGCAACGATGAAATATTGCCACATGCTCGTAATAATTTTACACGCCCACGTCTACGTTCGAGAGTCAATAAAAAATTATCTTTTTATTATTTTTATACACAATGTGTATACGTAAAAAAATATATAGTATACATATAAATTTGATTTTCAAATATCAGCTCAATTTTACTCACGTTTCGTTCCTTTATAAAGACACTGTTACCATCGACTATAACGATATCCCATGCCAATCCTATGCCATCAACGAAAACTGATTCCTTCAGGAGCGCCATGAACGCTCTCATTATGAACGACGTGAAAAGATGCATGTGAAGTCTGTTTCTTGGATTTCTTAGCTTCCTATCGAACAAAGAAAAGAAAAAAAAAGATGCAAGTAAAATTGATTTTTATTAAAAAAGTTAGTACGTACCTGAGAACTGTGAAAACGATCATAGCAACGAGCAATGTTGCGAAGGACGACGCGTATCCGATTTGAGACACCGTCTTGATTATAGGTAGCCATTTCTATTAAAAGGTACTCCCGCGATTAAAATTCTATATAATTTTATTATAAAAAAAGATGAAATAAAAAGATTCTTACGCCCAGTAACGAAGTGTTACCGAATTTCTCGTACTTCCAACGATGTGCCGCACGCAGCTCGTTGCTGGCCGTAATCCGGCGATTGTTCGCCAGCAAGCAAAGCGTGTAATTACTCCAGGAGATACTTTCAGCGTTCTTGTACCACTGACCGTTCGCGAGACAAGTTTTGCTCGCGATCGCCGAAGTCGTGGATTCGTTCGAATTCGATTCGTCGTTCCAATCTTCGAAGGAATCGTTGAAAGGTGGTGTAGACGAAGTCAACGGGTCGTAAACCGATCCTAGAATCGATTTCGGTGGACAAGGAAGCGTGGCTATTCGGGAAGCTAGCGTACGTGGCCAACACAGTAGTCCGTCGAAAGCCGGAGGACATTGCAACATTTCTTCGTTGACTTTCGTCGCGTTCTCCACTTCGATACCTGTTGGTAATATTTTTATTAACACCTTCCACCCTTTTCTTTTTTTATGTCGACAAAATGTAGTATCGTCGAGGATCACCATTTTTGAACAGCCGCTCGCAAATCTCCTTTTGCTCGGTCAAAAATCTTTCGAAGGATTCCCTCGTCATTCTGCGATAAAATTGAACGGAAAGAAGAATCGCGAGAAGACACTTTGTTTAAAAGGGAAAATAAATTATATTTACGTACGCGCGCGTTCGGTGTTTCCTCGCGTAAAGCATACGATCGTTCGAACTTCCAACAAACCTAATTGATGCGTGTTAGGTAAAGGATAGAGATCGGACCATTCTGCGGCACGGATTGCAAGTGTTTGAGCCATACGAAATTTTGTGATATCCTTCGAGAAAGTGCGCGCGCGTATTAATCGAACGATGTTCTGTAAGTATGTGTATGCCACGTGGCTTTTCAAAAGCACTTTACCAAGATTGTCTTGCATATCGCTTATACGCGATTGTTACTTCCTTGCATTGTAAACATAATCTTTTTAAAGCGATGACGATCGTACATTCAATGAAATTTCTATGGACACTGAACATATATAGGTATAGTTGTACCTACGCACACTAGTAGGACGTAGCTAGATAAATCGACTGTCACGCGATCGATCAAACCATCAAACCTTTGACTTTGTGCATCCATTACTCCGTTGGATGAATATTATTCTTAATATTGACTATATGTCACGAGAAATATGATTCTAGTGCGCTCGTGTGTATTATATAAATCGGTATTGTACATTTTTGCAATATGAATTTAAATTAGTCGTTATAGTTTAAATTTGTAATATTATAACGTAAGTTAATTAAATTTCGATTGCAAATTATTTTATTTGCAAGTTTCATTGAAAATCTCTACCTTGCCGAGAGTCCGCTGGGAATTTGTCTATTTTATCGACAGTTCACTGAGAAATACCTCTACTTCATCGACAGCTCCTTGGGAACATCTCTACCTTATCGATATCACTTTGCAAGTTTTCTACCCTACCGACAGCTGCTATATAATAAAATTAATGTTAAAACAACAATTGTGCACATAATTGCCTAAATTATCTCCGAAACTACTAAGAAAATACTAGAATTAAATAAATACAATATTTCGCAACAACTAAAATAACCAAAAGAGTGTGTAATTCATCGATCGTACGTACCACAGGATTTTAGGACAGGTATGAAAGTTCGTATATACGAAAAGCTCGTATTAAAATTCAATTTATGTTAAACATTTGTTATTCGCATTTTGTAACAGAGTATATCTTTCTCGGGAACGATCTTTCTGTACATGCACAGTCCGCCATCGAAGATCAATAATCGTATAAACGCACGAATATACGTTCCATTAATGTCACGCATGATTTTCTTCTTTTATTCTTTATAATATATTATTTATTATGCTATGTGTCTGTCTAGTTTCATCTAACGCCCTCCATCCTTCTCCCGATCTTCTTTCGACCGCACGAGACGGAGCGGCAGAACATCGAACGACATATTATGCGATTCGTTAGCTAAACTTTGCGAATAATTTCATTGGCTAAAGTCATAGAGTCACCCGTCTTAATTATTTCGCTTACGCTTATCAATGTCGGTAAGTAACAGTAAGTACAGTTCTACTTCTTTCAACTCGTTCTTCTTATCCTCTCCATATTCTTCTTCGCGCGTTCTCCCACGCGTTACGCGACTATTCTCGATCGTATCCGTATACAACGTACATATATATATATACTATATATAATACTTTCACGCGTTTACATTCACCATCGATAGTAGATCCGCAATATAAGGGGAGAAAGAGGAAGTGCAGGTATAAGAATATACCACGAACCTTTCTCCTACGAGACATTTGCGAATACTATGCATTCCTAAAAACACTTAAAAACTATAACGCTATTCTCATTCCGTTATTTTATTACTCGGGAAACTCATTATTGGACACGAGATATCGTTTCATAACGGCCGGTCGTAAGAATCCTCGCTTTACGACATTCCAGTGAAATATCGTAGAAATTTATCTCATTAGGTTCGGCATAAAAACGACCATGATATTGCTCCACAAATTTGGCCAGATTGTGCTTATCGAAGTTAACGCGATAAGAAACGCCGTAATCTTTCTTGTTTATTATTTAATCGTCGCTGGGTAATCGGAACAAGCAGAACTTCTTGATCAATTAATTGATTACAAGGAAGTCACATTTGATTTCTTGCCACCGGCCTCGACGATCACAGGGGTAGAACGTCTATGAGGTCAGCGAAGCTGGCTCGAAATGATAAAAAAGATTCCGGAATATTGAACGCACTCTCTTCGAGATACGGGCTTCAATAATATGTGTAACATTCGCTAATACTTTTTATAGATAAATCTGCATCGAATTTTTTCTCGCCTCTTAACATTTATCCTAAAACGTTAGTAAAAGATATCAACGCAATTATATTTGCGACGCTAAACATTAGCGGCGTTATCGATTTTCTCGCTAGTACATACGTACATACAAGCAGTTTTCTCTTATTAGTATTTCAACCGTACCCACGGACCGAATTCGCGATCAGCAGAATACAGTTTTCTGATTTACCAACAGACAACCACCTGGCGTTTTGGTATATATCTTTCTTTTTTAATGGAGATTTCGCTACAAAGCTAACACGAGCACTTCGTGTAAATTTAAGTCAATGGACGAAAGTATCTTTCCCAAATATTTCAACTGGAGCCTTTCGGAGCTACGATCGTTTTACATGATTGATTCTTCGTTCAGTTTGACGAACTTTCGAAAAATCTTATCGGGAGAGCTAATAAATAAAATGATGCATTGTAATGTATGAAATGCGTAATGGCGTACTATCAAATATTCTTCGGACTTCTTCTTCTCTTCTTTTTCCTTCTTTTCCTCTTCTTTCTTCTTTCTTCCTTCTTCTTCTTTTCTTCCATCTACGTTCTAGACAAAGAATCAAGATGAAAACGAGATAGCTACCTCAATACCTCGGTCCAGTGATCTCATGGTAGATAAATGTTCGCCGTGCACTATCGTTCGTACGTTACGTGCGCATTCCTTTCATCGGTCCTTCACCTATTCTTAACCAGAATGTAGGAACGTACACGCGATCGTTACGCGCACGCACTAAGGAGCTTGAGCAGCGCGTAACGATTGAACCGTTTAAAAGGCACTTTGAACAGAAAACAAATGAAACGGAGACACCCGGTATAAAAAGAAGGAGAGAGAGAGAGAGAGAGAAAGAGAGAGAGAGACACGTCGTCTCTCCTCATCACGGGCTTAGTCTACTTTTAATGCAACAACATCGCACACCACGTTACACACTTACATACAGCGACACTATGTACACACAAAGCTTATCTCACAATCGCCGTAAAGCATTTACAACTTTTTCTCTCCCTTTTCTCAAGTTCTCCTTTAAAGAACGAGACGTACGCATACTTTCTATTCGTTTCCCTATAATTTAAACGTTCCCTCGGCTCGAAGAATTACATCTCCCTTCTCCTCCTCCTTTTTCTCCTCTCCACCGAGATACTCGATTATCACGAATGAGAGAATGTTCAGAAAAATAATTGCTATAAAAGGATATATCTTAGAAAATCACTCAGTGATACTCGCCGCCTAAGGTGTGATAATCGTAATTTCAAAAAATCAACCGGTGTTGCTACGTTTTCAAGATCTCTTCTACTTTGGATCTAATATATTACTTTGTGTCTGTATTTGTGTACGTATATATACATATGTGTGTGTAGGTATTTATTTGTTCTAGTCTTGTTCTTTGATCATGCACGCGTGCGATCATACGTTTTTCGAACCCCTACGTCCGATGAATTCTTTTAGGAGAATAGGTACACGCGATCGTTGAGAATTTTGATGAAGAATCTAACGTTTCTTCGAGATCGAAGATCCTTGTCCTCTTCGAAAAACTTTAGCTTATCGTAGATATCTCTTAGGAGGCCATATTTATCGCGTATAAGTTGGATGGGGCTCGGACCGCCGTCGTCTTGTCTTGCAGCAGCCGTAAGCAGCACCGTAGAGCGGCACGCGTTTTCATGGCAGTTACGAGCGTCACTTCGACGTGTCACCCGATGGGTATCGTGTAGGAAAATGACACCAACGTACTCGGACGGGTCTGTTCTCTCGCTTCGCAACGCGTCACCGAGAGTAACAGGCATCCGCTTGGTTTTCTTCTAGCGTTCTCTTATCGGTATAGATCTCCACGATCCACGTAATATAAAAATGCTCGTTCTTGATCATCTGACGATCGGTCAGAGGCATTTGCCGGGATTCTGAGAACACCACTGGGGCCACATGGCTTCCGTTTTGATGCCGCGACTCGTCAACACTTCCACGTGGGCTGCCAGCCTCGTGTAGACACCCTCGTCGATGGAGTAACCGTTGGTTGGTAAATCGCTCCTGTGAAAGGGAAGAGAAACGTGATAAGTGATTTAGCGGGCGAAGGTAGACGGTAGGTGGATCAAAGATAGGAAGAAATTACCATAATCTTTCGGCAAGTGCCGACGCTCTTGGCCAAACACGCGGCCCCAAGGAAGCCTGTCCGGTCTGCTCGCTCCAAATCGCAGCCTCACCTCCGAGAATTAAATTCATCTGCTGCTGGGGATAATCCTTCCAGGGTCTATGATTGTAAACCGTTTGCCAGGTTCGATATTCCCCACAGGCAGCCTCACCGGTCTCCCTCCATCGGCCGAATCCGCAATCCAAATACCAAGCGTCCACGTGGGATAGTATAACTCGAAAACCATCTTCCAATAGGTCCGAAGTTTCGAGCCAGTTGCTACCGCCCCAAGATTGGATGACGTGTACCTTGGGATCGAAGTACGTCGTGATGTACGGACGCTTCGTGAGCGGCGAGCTCCACAAAATGACCGCCTTCGGTATCTCGTTGTGATTCGCCTTAACGAGCCGATGGAACATCTTCGTTTCAAATTCCGCCCACATCGCGTGATGATCGGTCATGTTTTGAGCTTGCATCGCCGCGGTTATGTTTCCGTACTGTGCCCAGCAGTCGAGATTCACCTCGTCTCCGCCAAGATGAACGATATCACGTACTTCGGTCAAGTCCAACAACTCTCTGTAAAGACCTTCGAGTATCTTATAGGAGTACTCGTTTATCGGATTTAGCTGACCGCAGTTGGGCTCGCCGCAGTAAGACGTCCAGGGTTGTTGGTCCACGCAAAGTGCCAGTTCGCCATAGCCACGTTCCACTCCTAACAAAAAAAATTGACGAGCACGCTTAATCGAAGATTCTTTTATCCGATTAGAAGAAGCTAAGGGTAAGCTCGCACTGAAGATTATATCTTAAAATATATTTAATACTCCGCGAACAAAATGAATTGAAAATTCTAATAAATTCTACAATTCTTTACAAAATCTGACACGATATACACGCTCGAATGAAAACTATCGAATGAGATGGTGCTTAAAAATTCTCCTCGCGTCCTTTGTAAGAAGATTTCCCTAATGCTCCAAATTTTTTGTATTTAGAAATGCTGTGTTATTTTCTTAATTCTCGAACTGTGTTCTAAACAGTGTTATAAGCTCGATACCGATAAAACTATAGCCCGCTGAAAAATGTGCACTGTGGGCTTACCCTTCTAATCGGAAGAAATGCTGACGCACACTTACCCCATTGCCAGCCGGCCCCGGCGTGAGCGGGAGAGTCGATCTCCACGAGCACCCTGACCCCTCGGATTCTTGCGTAATCGGCGAGATCTTTAACGTCGTCCGGCGTGTAAACCTGCTCGCCACTGTACGCGCCCCATCTCGCCATTTCCGGGAACTGTACCGAGTCAAAGGGGAAGCTCTGAGAATCCGTTAGGTGCCAATGAAAGGTGTTCAGTTTCGAGGCAGCCATACCGTCGATCAGCCTCTTTAGCTGCTCGATCCCGAAGAACTGTCTCCCTGTGTCGACGAGTAGACCGCGATATGAAAAGACTGGCTTGTCGTCGAGCGAGGCACGAGAGAGTACACGTAGGGAACCTTGCCTTTCGGCTGTCTCGTCCCACCAGATCATTTGTCCGAGCGTCTCGAGGCCGTGTCGTACGCCGTAGTAGCTTTTCCCCGATATCCGTCCCTCCAAAACCTTACCCTTAAGAATAAGCTCGAGCGTGTACGATTCGTCCGTCTCCATCGTCAGTTTGGTCCCACGCGCGTTGCCAGCGCTCAAGTATATCAGGAAACTATCGATGCCCGATCTACCTTTGGCATTTGGCACCCTGATCAGACTTCTCACGTTCTCTACGATCAAAGGGAAGTTTCGCGTTACCTACGTTGTCAAAACGTCGAGTAGATCTATATATATATATTAGGAGTATTCCGAATATTCGTATTCGTATCCGACATACCGAGTACGGATATTTTTTTTTGTTTTTGTTTTGTGTAGTATTCGGAACATCTCTGCTATAAATATACCAGTAGCTTACCTAGGAAAACGTCTTTCGCGTATTCCAACAAATTCTTGACATCTCGATCGCTCGTGTTCACGGTGACGAACTCGATCTGCTGCAAGTGCATCGTCACGCTCTCATCGCCGAGAATTACGTTCCCTGTCGGTCTCGGCCACAGAAGACGAGTGTTCCCGCCGCAAAGAGCCGTGCAAGTTGCCAGGGTGGTTCTCGACGATCTTACGGCTCTTCTTTCGCAGCGTCCAGCGACGCACGTCCATGACCAGGGACTTTGAAAGACCCTGTACAATGCAATCGTGTACCAATGATAACAAAGTACTCTCTGAAGGAGAAATTTCAATGCATCGATGATAACAACGATACCTGTTCGATCGATTTCTTTACCACTACCATGACACACGATCAGCAACTTTTTGTATGTATGTATGTATGTATGTATGTGTGTATGTATATGTACCAGTTGAAGATCTTGCGGGTAAAAGCTTCACACACACACACACAAGAAGAAGAACAAGGAAAAGTGTGCGATGAATGATCGTTTTCACAGTAGGTACTGTACGATACAAGTTTATCGAGATATCGCGATAGGTATACATCGGTCAAGGTGTGTATTGTTTCGAGATAAAGAAGCTAGCCAAGTAGGTGAGTGTACTAAGAGGAAAGTATCGAGGTTTCCTTGTAACCTAAAATAAGGCTCGGAGCGCAGAGAAAAAAGCGAGAGCGATGATAGTACGAGAGGGTTGGAGAAATATCGTGGTATGTGCCTGTGGAAGAAGAAGGACGCAAATCATGGAGATTTATGAAATTCGCAAGCTGCACAAATTTCAAGACTGACTCTGACTGACTAGCGAGTATATTGTTCCAAGTTGATTCTTTTCTTTGCTTTTTCTGGCGTTCGCGTCGACTGAATGTGTACACTTCGTTTAAGAATACCAAAATCTTACTAGTCGCGTATTTTTGTTTTTTCTTTTTTCTTTCCACGTTATCGTATTTTAACACGACGTATTGTTGTTGTTTTTTAAAGATAAAATAACATAATCTACAAAACTTGATTTCTTTTCGTCACTTAAGGTTTAGTATGTACCTAATTTGCATAGTATTTTTTATACTACATTCGATGCAAGGTTAAATACAACAAATTATTACACAAGAACTATGAGACACGGGAAAAATGTTATTATACGTTCGAATTCCGCATCGAAAAATACATAAGACTCAGCGATTTTTTTTTTGTGAGGGGGGGGGAGGATTTACTAGCGTAATCAACTTGAAACAGTGATAAAATGGGCAAGCACACAGACTCCAGGATTTAAAGATCTTTTTCTTATCGTACGTCCGCTCATCACTGGTAGTCTTTTTCCTTGGCTCATCGAGATACTCGTATAGACGATCCTCCGGATTTTTGGTGCTCTCGTTACCGACCAAGAAGGTTACGAAGCCTCTTTCGAACTCTTCCAATCTTCGTATCGTGCGTACGTTAACGATGCGAGAGTGCAAAAGAAAAATAAACATTGTAACGAAGGTTAAAAAAAGATACGATTAGCGTGCGACCGCTCGAACGTTTAAGAAAGCGGACCAAAAAAAAAGAAATACCCGACATTAAGTGCAAAGTGTAAATAGGAAGAATATTAGAACAAAAGATTGTAATTATTTTAATTTCATATTTACCGCGTTACTGTACTCGAATCTAAAATTGTTCAAAGACATCGGTATAAAATCAGGCCGTGGAATTATTTTAGCCAAGAGATCTTTAGCACGAGCTTAACATATCGGAGAACTTTAAGACACAGTTACGACCTTTAACGGGCTCGTAAATGTCGTAAAAAAAGAGCCGGCGACTCGGTTAACATCCGAGAGAACGTCGCAGCTGATTCAACGACGGCGCGAGCGTTGATGCTCGCTAGAAATTTTCATAATTGCGAACGTAAAACTATCGACGTTTTTCACGAGCGACATTGACATTGAACGGTTGTCATTGTAGCACTTTAAACCTGTCTCCCTTTTCCAGTACGTAAGTATCTACATACGTAACTTACGTACATACGTATGGATGATATCGACCATGCCTATTTAGAGGTTCAACTCACCGGCGCGTCGTGAAGGGCTGCAACGAGGCAAGTGGCGGTGCATGCGCGTACATGGCAATAAGAAGTACGCCGGTTATCAAAACGAGGAAGAGGAGAATCCTCCTCATCCATCCGCTCGGCAGGCTACCCCCCATTCTCGCTAATCTGCAAACAAAATCAATCGGGACCTGCGTTAATTTTCTTTCACGCTAACGGTATACAGGGTGGCTCGTTTCGATCGACCTAAGTATAGAAGGTATCGTCGAAACGATTAAACATATTAAACATTATTTATAAGAAGATTTGTATTATTTATAAGAAAATTTGTATGATAAGATTAATAAAATACAATTTTGTTTAACGCGGTGTCTGATTTTTGTAGTTTCACCCCCTATTGATATAAAAAGTGTTATAAAAAAAGAACGGAGATTAGGTAGGTACATGTAAATTAGAGTACGTAAGAGCTTTTTCTTTTTATCAGTTTAAATTTTATAAAAACATAAAGATTAAATTATACCTATAGACGTATGAGTTGATGTACGGAGGACGACGCGCGAGCAGCATTTTTTCACGATTAGAAATACACGGTAGATCTTATACCACGACGTCCATAAGTATGAGGATTAGAACCTCCGCTCGCGCTTCTTGAAACTGGGACGAGATCATCGATCGATAGAACGTCGAACGTTTCGTTGCGACTAGCCGATAAGGTCGATAAGCTCGAAGTGCAGTTGCTTTTCCTCGTAAGCTCGATCGCTTTGAAATTGTGTCTCGATCTTCCACGTATTCGTCGGTAACGTCGGTATTTTTCTTATCGGTATCGATCTAATCGAGGGTGAATCGCGATCGATCGTCGTGGCTGGTGGAAGGAAGAGAAGAAAGAGGGAGGCGATTAACCGTAGAATTTGTCGATGACGGTAGGAGCGGTTAGAGACTAGGCAGGCAAGCAGCCAGGCGGCAGGCAGGCACGAGGGTGTAGCTAAATCGCGTGCGTCGCGACGCTTCGCGACGCCGCAACCGTCGTGGCGTAGCCAAGCAACGAGGAGTCCGACGAACGGTCGGCTCACAAGGTGCTAGTCTCGAGCGAAACTGTATTGAGAACGGATCGAGAGGGGGTGAAGAAGAAGAAAGAGAAGGAGAAGAAGGATCAGCCGATTTTCCCCGACTCGATTCCCGATCGTGAGATCAGCCGAGCTCCAAACTTCCCTTCTCAAACTCGTGATCCTTCGTACGTCGATCTCGAGCCTCGTCCTTTGGTGGTTATCGATCGAGAACGAGAACGCGACGCCGAAACCGTCGCTTTTCGATTTACACGAAGCACAAAACTTCAATTCGCTTGGTGATTTTCCTCTTCGAATTTGTACGAGGTAATAAGCTCGCTGGAGAGAGCTGAAGAATCCTTCTTGCGAAAGTATCGACGAGCTTTCGTGATTAGGGGAGGTCGCTCGATGCCTCGGCGCGACGAAGACGAGGACGACGAGGTCGGATGACGAGGACAAAGGCGGAGATCCGATCGAAGTGATTTTATCAGGATGCGAACGGGCTTGGCGGGTAAGTGAACGCGCCTACTTTCGTGCGATCCAATTTCCCATTCTCTCGCGATGAATTTAGACCACACTCTCTCAACATAGATATAGACACACACACCCACGTATATACATATACAATATGTACACACACACGCGCGCAGGTATCACATATACGCACGCAAATCGATTTCGTTTGAGAACACTTCGTTTTATGCCGTTATCGCGGCACTTTCGAACGAGCTGGCGAATATTCCTGGAATTATATATTTTTTCCCTTTTTCTCTTCCCTGTTTTTTTTTTCGAGAACGTCAGAACCGTTATCGGGAACACCTGTGGAGCCAATCTTCTCTACGAGAGAAATCTCCGATGGTACCGGCGCTAGATCAGCAAGCGCCTGCATAGTCTCTCCATCCCCCCACTCTTTTTTTATTTCTTTACTTCCCCAATCTCGCTTTCGATCGACGTAGATCGTAAAAAAGGGATAGAGGAGGATCGGCAATCCCGATTTTATGGCCGATCGCTCTGCCACGCGAATTCCTCGCGCACTTTTCGTAGATAACGTGCGATATTAGAAAAAAAGGACGCGTCGATCTTATTTGTCTATCCGGTCAAGCGTTTCTAGTAGTACTAATCGTGGGACGTTCTGCGTTCGTACTACTTCACGGTTTCGCCTACTTGCTTGGTGTAATCGTAATTTGCAAGAGAGAGAGAGAGAGAGAGAGAGAGAGAGAAAGAGAAAGAAAGAGAGTGCGCGCGCGCGCAATTTGCTATCGTCCTTAACGTCGCCGCCATCGTTTGGGACTTCGATCGTTCGACTAAGGTTTCCTTTACATTATTATTTTACAACTAGCCATAAATATTTTTTATTACACTCGTTACTCGGTTCGTAAAAAATATCTATGTCTCTCCCGCTTTATTGTCTATATAGGATGTAGGATACTTTTTTTTACAAGAATTGCGGTCTAGCTTCGAGCCAACTTCCACCGAGAGATAACGGTTATGCGGTTATTATATGTATTATATATAAATTGTAATTTTCGAAATATTTTCCTGCTTATGGCGCACGAAATCGTTCATTTTTTTAAGTGTTCGCTATCTTCAACAACGAGATTACATGACTCGTTATTCCACTTGCTGTAATTAAAAAGACATTACGAGTTATCTATAAATAATTATCGTAATCTTCGAAGCGCTGTCTAACCTCATTTTAGTACATACTCGGGGTGTACTATCTAAATTTATGACTTGACATTTTTGCGCTGCAATACAACATTCCGAATAATGTTTCCTACAAAAGTGACACAGTAAAAATAGTTTTATTGCTTTGTAAGTGGTTAACGAGATAAAAAATCAACTTCGTTTTGTTTTTTTTGTAATGGAATGCTAGCTTTAGTTCTTCGTAAATGATAGCCATTTTATAAGCTAATTCAATGACCTATAACTTTTTATAAATACACAGAATACGAGATTTCATTTAAATAAATAAAAGATAACATTCCATGTTTAAAATAAAACAAGTTGATTTTTTATCTCGCTAATCACTTGCAACGCAATAAACTTGTTTTTAATATACACTGCATCCCACAGAACTATGCAACTTTTATTTATATTCGAAATTTTCGTTTTATCGAAATTCAGAGTAAAAAATGAGGCATTCCATTAAAAAGAGACATTCCATTAAAAAAAAAACAAAAAAAACAAAAAGATTTCTAAACCTCATACGGATACCCCGTGTATATACTTTCTGACCGATTACGACAATGCGATAAGAAGATTTATATTTCACTGATATCGCGCCTCACCGTCAGATTCTCGTATAACTTTTGCCGCGAGTTTTTCTAACGAGTATTCTTTTCGCAGGACATTCGCACGTACATGTATCCACACGTCGATCGGACTTTGGAATCGTAAAAGGCCGTTTATATTGTACCTTTGCACGTTCACGTTGATGCGCGAAGGGATGAAGTCGCGATTTCTAAAGGTTCTCTCTCTCTCTCTCACACACACACACACACAGAGCCATACACAAAGTCTCTTTACTCGCGTCACGGTTTTGTAACTTTCTCACGCCTATCGCGCGCCAAAGTGGGTCTGGATAAATCGTGCGAGTCGAACAATGCCGCTTAACCGCCGACTACTTTTTTCCCTTTTTCCTTTTTCTTGTTTTTATTCAAATTAACGACCAACCAGCGCGAGTAAGCAGCTTCAAAAAGACAAAAGCGACGAAACGGGCGTTGTCACGGCCGAATAAAATTTATTCAATTCTCGTCGAGACAAAAACATCCGCGGGATCCTATCGAGTCGAGGCGAAATTTCCATTTGCAACAAAAAATTTCACGACTCGATAACTTCTAGTCGATCGCGCTTTTGCAACTTACGCCGGACTCGAAATTTTAGATCGAGGTAACTAAAAGTATCGTTCTCGTTTGTAAGAAGGCTCCCGTTTCGTCCAAAAAATTATTCCAAAGATGGTCCGACGCGATATATCGACTAGACGAGAGTCGGTCAACTCGTCGATCGAAAACAAGGTCAACGTCGACGGTGGTAGATAAGTTGACTGTAAGTTCGATACCTCAGAGTCTTTTTATTAATCGTACGATACTTCCAATGCTACGGAAGAAAAGAAAAACAGAAAAGAAAAGAAAAAAAAACGTTGCTCGTATATCATTTTTTTACGTCCTCCATGTGATTTAATAAAACATCACCGGTTTGCTCGAGTTACAAGTTACTTCGATCCTTACATTATCGCTGTTTTTCAAGCAAATAGTAATCGTGGCAATTAATCAAAGGCACGCTGATAAGTGCGTAGTACGATAAGTCGTAAACTTCAATAGGACGCACAACGACCGGATGATAATTGGTTAAGTATCGCAGCGAGGTGAAGGTTACGATCGACTGGTTACGTACTACTACGTCACAGACCATAAAATATATATCTCTATGTAAATCGAGGTTAGTTTCTACAACTCGGACCGCTTAAAAAATTAAGCAACTTTACGTTCCGAACGTGAGCGTACAATTACGATAGGTTCGCATAAACTAATCGGCGTCAATTTACGTCTCCCTCGTGATCAGGTGACGAAGAAATTTTCAGACGAGCGTTCTACGCTTTTATTTTCTTCGATATTGAAAAAAAGAAAAAAAAGAGAACCGTAGATAACGCCTACTGTGCATGTAGAATAACGTAAAAGTGCGTAGATGGAATAATTAGAAGCTGATCTCTCTCTCTCTCTCTCTTTCCTTTTTTCCACGTGCCTGCCGTTTCGACGCACGGTTATCGCCCGACTGAATTTTTACGCATGAACTATCGAAAAGATTAAAAATAATTCTTTTGGGGGGCTGAAGCGTTCAGCCCGAAACAATTTTCTTCTTTTCTTCTTTTTTGTTATTCCTCGTAAATAAAATCTACTTTAACACGTTCGAGACCAGTGACGTAGTGTGTGCGTCACGCAGCGTCTAGCCAATCAAACCGGTGACACACAGTGTGCGTCATATAAATAAATTCACGTTATCAGTTAGTATCAAAGAAAAAAAGAACAGTTCGAGAAATAAGATCGCATAAAAGAAGATATTGCGGAGTATATTGTGTGAAATGAAAAAATGGCGTTGGTTTCAAGATGATGAAAAAGGCCGACGTAATATCGGTGGTCGGCTCGATGAAAAACACGTCGATCTCTAGGGATTGTTTTCTGCTTAGAAGCTGGTCTCGAATGGATTGATCGAAACCCCCGTGCTCTAGATAAGAACGTACAAGATTATTGAGTTCGTGGTTTCGAATAAAAGTCAAACTCGTAACGATCACATTAATTATACCTACGAAAACGAAGAAGAGGAAGAAGAAGAAGAAGAAGATAATAAATTGACGAACTTACTGTATTCGACGTATCAACGAGCTCCTTCATCCAAAATCCTTCCTTCCTGCTGCATCTACAACATACACGTGATAGGAATGAAGCGAAGTAGATATTACAACGCGCTCTCTTTCGCCGGTACTATAAATCAGAGGTGTCCAAACTTGGCACGCCATACCGAATAGCACTTATCGACGCCATTTTTCACCGCGACGAACAATGGGTCATTTTTTATTCGCCGTCCTCGGAAATATGTAAACAACTCATTTTCACATAACACTGTATTTCCCATCATGGAAAATGTCAACGGCACCGCCATAAATAATGTCACGCGGGAATCGCAATAAAATTCAATTGGTAATACACTCGTAACGTTTAACGGAGAGAGGAGCTCATTAATGACACTTTCGATCTTATTTTCAGACGACCAGGGAAATCCAGATTAAGTCGCTTTAAAAAAGAAAAAAGGAGAAAGATGACGGGGGGAAAGAAGAATTACAATATGGCGGCCCGTCGTTCGTCGATGTTCGCCAGGAGACCCTCGCGAGACACGGTGGACGATAATTTGCGAGGGCTTCGACGATATTCTTACTTTCTGCGGTTCGACGAAGAAGAAACGCTTTGCGTGAGGTCCTGAAGAAGATAAGGGAGAAGATAAGAGAGAGAAAAACAATATGGCGGAGTATCGCGTCAAGAAAAAGTCTGATTCGTGCCTTTCGCTTCACCCTGTGATGGTAATCTAAAGTTATACGCGTTAAATAATTAACATTGTACGTTTTGAAGACTGAACAAATGTAAAGAGCTATGAGAAGATTAGCTGTGTTGGCCGCGGCACAGGCCGCTCAAAATCACTCGAACGGCAGCACCGCAAATGGTGACAATGAAAACAGAGCGGCGTCAATCGAATCGGATCCTGCGAATATCTTGGGATACAACATCTCATCGAACGCAAGTGGCTCGGACAAGAACGGTCACTTCGAGACCGACTTGCACGGTCACGTGAACATTTTACTCGGAGGGTAAAGTAGCTTTAATTATCTTTATCGCGAACAATCGTTCGTAATAAATTGCGAGCGGATCGTTCGCAATGATACATTTTATCGCCAACGAATCTAGTTGTTAATAAATTTCTCTTTCCAGAGCCATGCTCAGCGGAATGATCATGGTACTGATAGTGATATGCTACTGTTGCCACAAAAACATGAAGAAGTATCGACCACAGGAATACTCCCATTATTGGAGAGCCGAGCCCGATGTTCATAGTCTCGAAGTATTCACAATGGACTCGCATATCACGGTAAGGCCGACCGACCGAACGCCTAATAATAAGTTATTCCTGAAGAATGACCCTGCTCGTTAAATATAACAAACAAAAAAATATAATCAATGTGAAAGACGATAAGAATGTAATATCGAGTTTAAAAATATTATTTTAATATCGGAAAAGTAATCGCAATAATTGGTTTCGTATTTCGAGTTCCGTAATTACTGCAGTTTATTATCCATCTTATTTACTCGATGTTATTTATTAATTACGAGGAATAAATTGATTTTTTCAAGATACTTTGTATGGATACGTAACAAGTAATGCTTCATTCCAATTGCAGTTTGAAGTAAAATAACACGCGTAAATTAATCTGCCCGGTATTTATAATTTGAAAAGCACATTTCGTCGGACAACAACGAAGATAAAAGGAGAGAATAATTTTTGAGATAAAAAATACTCCTTCCCCTTCAGACGTTCATTAAACCAGTTATTTAGAATTAAAATTACAACGAGCAGGATTTTTCTTTAAAAAATTAAATCAAATTACGTAATTTCATCTATTGACAAATTAAAATTAGTTCAAACGAAGAGTTAAATTGAAAGTAACATTTTCTTCGGTACTAAACTAAACTAACTAGGTTCATTTCTAATTCATTAATTCCCTGTCGGTGACAGTGCCCGGAACGAGTAGCAACAACAAACCCAGAAGACGGAACTCAAGCGGCTCTTCCTTGTCCGTTGACACCGGGTCCACCACCGGCTTACGAGAGTCTCATTTTCGATCCGCAGAGTCTCGCATTCTCCAGCGAGAAAAAGGATACCGCGGAAGTTCCGGCGAACGAGTCGACGTTGAACGAAGAGTCCGGCACACTGGACTCGGATACGAGTCAGGCGAAGAATGAGGAGAACGCGAGAGACGACAGGGATTTGCCCTCGTACGAGGCTGCCCTGAAATTGGAAGCCGATGGATACGTCTAGAGAGAATCAAACCGGTGATACCGAGCTGCGAGTGACACGGTGAAAGTGCCTGCCACCTTCGTCCTTTCTTCGATCGTCAATCCCGAAAGAGTTTTCTCGCGTTTCAAACGCCGAGAAGGAAAAGAAAACGGAACGGAGCTGGATCATCGTATGGAACAGCTGCTGCTGCTGCTGCTCGAGAACGTAGAACTTTATTCTATCGCTATTGTTTGTTAAGAAAAATTCTCGCAATCGATGAAAAGAGAGAAAAATACCGAAGGGATGAGTCGATAGCTTTGAATCTTAATTTTCCTACGGTTTACACCAGTGACGAGCAAACGGTCCGAATCTTTTACCGAAAAAGGACTTACGTTGAAAATAAGAGTTTCATCGATAAATTACATTCTTTAAGGTTAAGGTCATAACGGTCCACCGAAAGAGTTGCTCCTTACTGGTTTAGACAATTTTAGAATGGTAGACGCAAGAGTGGCATAAATTTAGACTTCTCCTGACGTATTCGTATATAAGTACGTGTCTATCTATAGAATATCGAAGGAAAAGTGTGATATCGCGTAGACAAAGATAGTTCGTGAGAATGAAAATGAATCAAAAGATAAATCTCGTAAAAAGTTTCAATTATCGATAGAAATAAATAAAAATAAATAAATATCAAGTTTAGAATAGAAATACGTAGCTTACTACAGGAACATAATCTTATCATATTGAATTCAACGATCGTAAATCGTAGAGGACAAACTTTCAATTATTAGCTATCTAAATCATGCCTCGGATATGGACGATAAAACGCGAACAATACCGGTTATCGAGTGTGCTGCAATAAATTTGAAAGAAGCATGGTATATCTGTACGCTTTACTCAAGATTAAAGTCCTACGTCGATGCACTCTTCGCGGTCGGTAAATAAAGAAAAAGAGTATTAAAAAAAAAAGAAAAAGAAAATGAAGACGCATCGAGGTATATAACGCAAGGCGTTTCCTCGTGTAAATATGTGAATAAATAAAAGAGCGTAGATTCTTTTTCGTTTAACGCGCGCATAAGTGGTATAAATCTCATAAAAGAAAATTATCTCGCGTGCTCCTTAGCTACCGCGCGAATACGACTTAATTTTAAGTATGAAATACTCTAATCACGTGTTTTAGGATAACGTTATATCAAGTAGACTATATTGCTAGAGATAAGGAAAGAGTAGAGAAAACTTCGTAAGATTATTATCCTTGCTTGAGTCACCGAGTATACGTACAACATACATATATATATATAGATGTATACGGTATTTCTTATTTGCAAATTAACAATGTGTCGCTACCGTGAACAGATTTTTACTCCTGCATTGATTTTTTTATTGGTTACCGGAAAAGTGTATATCGAGATCAGTTCTTTGTATTTAGAATTATAGCTAGAGCTCCGAAAAAGATTCACCCACGGTAGTGACATAATGTCATATTTAAATAGGAAATACCTAATACTATTACAGACACACATGAGCTATTTTTTTGAAAGTGGTATAAGTCCAATTGTGAAAAAAAGGAGTCAAGGCCAGTTTTAGTTAGACATGGATATCTTCTTTTTATATTTATAAATATCCCAATATACGAATAAATGGACTTATACCATTTTTGAACAAAAAAAAACGACTTATACATACATATATATCATAAATTAATAAAAATCGTATAAACTAAAAGGTTCAATCTTCGAACTTACGATACCGTACGATACAAATCAATTTCATATCACGATCTCTCGTATCGAATGCACCAGAAGCCATCGTCGCATTGTTACGTGAAATGTCGTTTATAGGATTTACTTTTTTACTGAAGTGTACTTGCCGGATCGACAAATAAAATTATAAGGATATGCCAATGAACATTTGTGACACTTTCTTTCGTACCCTCCGATTCTTTCCCATTCTTATTCGTTAAATCGTCCTAAAATCGTAAACGATCGATAAATTACACGCTTGTGTCATCGATCCGGTGATATTTCTTTTTTTTTCCCCGTTTTCCCCAATCATTCTCGTTCGCGTCCCGCGACACTCGGCACGCGCGTTATTCGAACGTGAGAATATCCAGACGACTCGTGAAGTGGTGCGATGAAGTGGGAGACGAGGAGAAGAGACACGGGAGGCTGCGCGGCCGCAACAGTATTGCGTTACATCCGCCAGTAATCGTTTGTTTTACGACCTCGCGGGGATTTATAATTCAGACATCGGGTCCGGTAGAAACGCTTGAAAGACTTCTATCTACGACGCTATTCTAGTTCTAGCCTAAACTTTCTCTCTCTCTCTCTCTCTCCCCCCTCTCTCTTTTGCTCTCTCGTATTCTATCCGAATGCCTAGACCAGCCTAACGCAGCTCCGCGTAATAGGATATTTTTGACCAAGACGGCTTCTTGTGGAATCAACAGGGGATTTGCACTTGTACGCTGTCGCACGAACATGTTTTTCTAAAAGTCGTTGACCTAAGCTTGTCGACTAAAATTTCGTGTCTCTATTAGGAAAGGATTACATATTTTTTTTTTACTCTCGTTATCCTCTTCATACATATACATACGTACATATATACGTTTTAATTATTAAAAAAAA
>JAIFRP010004408.1:1867230-1877649 GCA_032403825.1 Odynerus spinipes
AAAAAAAAATAGTGAACCAAAATGGCGAAACACGCACGCTGCCATCGCCGTAGTTAATTACCGCCAATTTATCTAGGAAATTACTGCTGGCTACGAATTAGCGTGATTATCTCTCAATGCGATTATCCTCTAGCGTAATTATCCACCGAAGTCGAAAAACAACAAGCCACGCGCCGGCTATCCGACAGTCGTCCGTTATTTTCCCTTTCCTATTTTTTTTCTTCTTCTTCTTCTTATTTTTCGCTGACGTCGCGAGAAACAGATTAAGATTTTAACGATGGCGCTTAACGAAGCGACGCGTTCCGAGCTCGTTATAATGGCAAACGTCGAGAAATAATAATCGGTCCGAGGCATCTACATGTTGTGCGTTTTAAGCCACTCAAACGACGCTTCGGACGATCCTTGAAGTTTCAACTGCATCTGTTGACGGGGAACTATGCACGCGGATAGTTACGAATCTGATAGTCGATAGTTGGTTATCGGGTGTCTATGCGAATGAAAGTATCGTGTAATTTTACATCGAGCTTCTTATCGCGTGTACTGTGAAATACGAACGAAATAAACTACGTAGATGTTTAGCGTATGCAGTGTGTGCCGTTTATAAACGCATCTTATAATACAACATTCTTTTTACAATGTTTCTTACACAAGTTACATAGTTTTGCGGGAGCCAAATATTTAGTGTTATATATTATTAAATTTAAACGTGTTTTTGTTTCAACTAAAGAACATTTGTTTCAAATCTTTTTCTATATTCCCCAAATTGAAAGAGCTATTTAAATGGCTCGTCTTAGGTGACTCACCCTATACATACGTAATACGTACGAAGGACCTAAAGAAAATACAAATTACAACGTCAGACGAAACATCAAAATGAGAGAGACTAAACGAATCACACGCCTCACGATCGTAATTAAATCTTGATAATGACGTTAGCGACGCTTTTACTAGTACAGCGTTTACATGGATCCGGCTAGAAGAGACCTGACCTTAATTCGCCGACGTTATGCCAACAAAATCGGGACACCAAGCGTGTAAGAGATAAACGAGTACTGTCAATTAAAGAGCTCGATTAATCGATCCCTCGTATTCCTCGTACTACGGCGTGATCTTTCCAAGAAGACCGAGAATACCAAGTAAATGTGAAACTTGGTACATTTTTGTATGAGAAATTCTTCTATGTCTATACTTCTATATATTTATATATACATATATATATATATATATATATATATATATACATTTTTGTTATTCCAATGAAGAGTTTCTCATACAAAAATATCCCAAGTTTCAAATTTACTTAGTACTCTCGGTCTTCTTATATATAGTACGTATAACAGTAGCGAAGGATCGATCAACGAAATGATTGATTTACATACTAATGGCCGTTTACAATTTACGCTCTCGTGAATGGAGCATGAAGATACGTATCTAACGAGCATCGATAAAACCTTGACGAGGGAAAGCTTCCGAGCTGCGTGAAAAAGAATCTAATCTATTGGTCGAACCATTAATAACATTTATTTCCCTCGAGAAACGCTTACCGAAGCGTACTTTCGCTCAATGTGAAACGTGCGAATTATTCCACGAGGATATTTACTCACGATTGTGCGAGGTAAAAGCGTCGGAGAGAAAGAGAAAACGGAAATAAACAGAGAGAAATACGTTAACGCGTCGTGCTGTGCTCGTTCGTAGGTAAACAAAGGAATAGCAAAGCTTTAAAAGGAAAGAGTGGTCGATGATTCTCGTTCGATAGATAATTCTGACTCTTCCTTTTCCCCTCTCTCTCTCTCTCACTCTCTCTCTCTCGCTCGCGCGCGTTCGCTCTTCTCTCCCTCGTTCTCTCTTCACCACATCCTCCCTCCTCGTTCACGCACGATCTCGTAGCGTATCCCGGAAAAGGAGGAAAAAAGGAGCGCAGGAAGCGAAAAAAAACAACTCACCTAACCTTGCCAGCGCGACTACGGTTCGGGTCCGATTGTCCTTCAGAGAAAAATCTCCTCGATCTCGGTCCCAGGTCGACGATGACGCTCTCTTCCATCCACCATCCGTATAACGCTCGTAACACTTAACCATACGAAAAGGCACTTCTTTCACGCGAGGAGAAAAAGTCGGATGGAGATGATGCGAGTAGTAAGGTCACGCGTGTAACGGTACGGTTCTGCCATGTCAGGGGAGAGAGTACTCTGCAAAGCGTACGATTTAGCGCGCGCGCACGCTCCGATTCGACTCTCTCCGCACTGCTTCCCGTTGCTGCTCCGCTACTGCTTCTTTCCACTCCCACACGACCTTTACCTGACGGCCAGCCTAGAGCTCGCATCTGTCTGCCTGCGTCCGTTCTCTATTACCCGCAACCCCCACTCCAAGCTACGCCAGACTGAATTTACAAGAAGTGTGCTCTCGCAGAATGCGCTACCGTCGCCGCCCCTCGCCAGCGCCCTCTCTCGGGAAAATTTCGTACCAGCGGGCACGATGGTAACGCCACACAATTTCTTTATTCCGACCGAGCGACGATGCTGCACCACGTGAGCCCTCGTCGACCAATCGTAGTGGCGTAAAAAGCGCGCCATTTTCTGCCACTCTTTTCGATCTTTTCGAACTGATTCCCATTAATAGACTACAGGACTTTCCGCAATAGTAAACTGTTTAGAGATAAATGAGCACTCGCTAAATCTTCTTCGGAGAGTATTTGTATCTCTTAGAAGCAAAATGGCGATATGTCAGTGCAGGAAAATAATTGCAACTCGCTAAGAAATGATGCAGTGCGGAACGTCGTTAGCTATATTTGGATGTTGAATTCTGCGCAAGAGAGGATGCGTCTAACTGCGTCTTATTTGTAAATCTTGTTCTGCTGGTTTTATTTTCAAGGATTTTTATAATTTTATTATTCTAATTTGTGTCTGTAATATTATTGTTAAACAGTTGTCGTACGAAAAACGCGTATGATAGAACTGCGGTTAGATTTTCAAGAAGGTTAGAATTGTAATGGCAGCATTGCTTATTGACGTGTCATTGAGTTACAAATGGCGACCACGGATGAGGCTGTTTCTGTATTAGAGAAGGATATCCAAGAGTTAAATGTGTCCACCGGTGAATCGAATAAAACCGACGATGATACCAAAAGTGAAAAGATTTACGAACTCCACTTATGGGGTTTCGAAACACGGGAACTTTACAAAATTGCTCTCAATTTCTATAAAGGTAAGCGGGTCTATTTGACAACTTACTATCGTTATCTCGAGTGTTCGGTTGTCGAATTATTTGATTACGAAAGAAAGCAAGTAGCAGGTATAAAAAAGATTCATTGCAATAAGATTAATTAAGTCTAATGACTCTTTCGTAATTTTTCATACGCAATTTGTTTCAAAATATTTAATATATTCTTTGATGTTTTATTTGTAATCTTCTAGAAAAAGAAGGAAAAGGGATTCGCTTTTCGTACGAAGACAAATTAAAACTAGTCGCGTTTACGCAGCAAGTAACGCATGGAAAATGTACGGCAAAGAATGCTCCACCATTGGGAGTTTTAGATGTTATCGGTAGAGACAGGCGCTTGGCATGGCAAAATTTAGGAGATATATCTAAGGAACAAGCGATGGAAGGATTCATAGTTTTATTAGATAAATTGTGTCCCTTATTTAAGACTGTAGTGGAAGCACAAAAGAGAGATATAGAAGAAAAAAAGCGATTGAAAAAAGAGGAAGAAATTAAGCGAATAGAAGAAGAGAAAAGACTAGCGGAATTAGCCGAAGCACAGAAGAGAGAAGAAGAAGAAAGATTAAAATTAGAAACACAGAAAAGACAGATACAAGATGCCCTTAATCGACAAACGTATTATCAATTTAAAGTTTATGCCGAGCAACAGTACCCTGGAAATCCAGAGCAGCAAGCCGTTTTAATTAGACAATTGCAAGAACAACATTATCATCAATACATGCAACAATTACATCAGAATCAGTTGGTTATAGAGGATCAAAAATTAGAAGTGTCAAATGTTTCAGATAACGCAAATAAAGAGACTCAAAAGGAACCGATAGCAGAAAATGAGTCTAATCTTTTGCAAGATGAAGATTCTGACGAGTTACAGGAAGATTGGCCACCTATCGCTACGGCTGAAATGTGGACCAGAAAGGGTGTTGAAAAATTTAAAGAAACAATTAGAAAGGAAGCAGGGGATGCCGTTATAAAGATTGGCCATGGGGAAACTGTTACCGTAAGAGTACCGACTCTAGAAGATAGCTCGTGTTTATTCTGGGAATTCGCCACTGACGGTTATGACATTGGATTTGGAGTTTATTTTGAGTGGTCTAAGTCAAATACGGATCAGGTATCTGTTCACATTAGCGAATCGGAAGATGATGAAAACGAAGATGACGAATATGAAATCCAAGATGATTTAGAAAGTGGAGGAATAAATGAAAATAATAGAATCGATCATAAACCAACTACCCCACCTATAAGCGTTATAGTACCTGTAAGTATGATTAAATTTAAATTTAAATATGAGTAAATTTTTATGATTACATTTTTTACCATTTTATCTTCCAGATCTACAGGAGAGATTCGCAGGAGGAAGTGTATGCCGGAAGTCATCAGTATCCTGGACAGGTAAATTTACAATGACATAACTTACTATTAACGATTATCTATACTCTTAATGAACATTCCGATTTTTTTATTACAGGGAGTGTACCTCTTAAAATTCGACAATTCGTATTCGCTGTGGCGAAGTAAAACGCTTTACTATCGAGTGTACTACACCAGACCAGGATTCACAACGGATTAGTCTTAATTGTTAAATTAAGGAATTTTATAAGTATATAATTGTTGTGCACTAGCTCGACATAACCGCCTGCTAATATTGCTAGTCCAACTAAATAAAGAGTCCTATATCCTGTCTTTTCTCACGTAAGACAAGGTGTTCACTGTGCAAAAAAGAGTATACATATATATGTATATAAACACATTAGGAAATATATATATATGTATATACACACTTGCATACCACACGTATATGTTATATATACAAATTAGTATTTTAGTCTGTCTACCACAGGCTAATCAGCATGTTGAATGGAAAATAAATTAAAAGAATACAAAAAAAATTGAAAGAAGAAGAAAGAGAACTATAATAAGTTAATAAATCTGTATTAATAAACATTTAATAATGTCTGCATATGTATATTCCAGTGTGATGATACATTTGGCCAACCCTCTTTTTTTTACCTTCCGTATATCGAAAATAATATCCTGGGTTTTTAATTTATCCCACTTGACCGGGTGGCCCCTCTACAGCTACCTAAAAGTTCAAATCTCTGTCATTCGAATATTCCGAAGTAATCTTTAATTCATACACGCGAAAGCATATGAAGGCATTAGGCGTTTATAGATACAGATATTTATTATATAATTATACGTAAGGACACTTCTTATTTTTCAAAAAAAGAAATAAGCACAAGTACGGTGGATGTGTTTGTTATCTTGTTGGTAAAAGTTGCATTCGAAAGATTTTAAATAACGGAGAGAGAGAGAGGAGAGAATAAAATTATCGGAAGAGATCGTTTCGATGTACACAGTGTAAATGTTGTATTGCATTCTCCGTTGCAATTGTGGTTGTTCGTATAGACCATATCACTTGTCTTATATCCAGGAAAAATCTGTTTCCGGTATGCATCATTACCATCCCATTTTAGAGCTTACGCAAATGATCGCATGTTTTTTTTTTTTGAGAGAGAAATACAATGGAAAATATTAAAAAAATTCCCGTGCGTGTATTGCTTACTCGTATACGTAATATGTATGTTATATGTATGTACATATGTTCGCTCGGCACCGAAGGAGAAAGATCCGTAGCTGTAACTTTTATGTCAACGTTTATTATATTATAACCATATTGTTTTTACACCAGTATAATTCACTGTATATCATTAATAACATTATATAATAATACTACTATTTTATAGCGAGAATCACGTTAGTTACAGACGCATTGTCTCTCGAGAGGGAGAAAGAAAAAAAGCGCGCGCTTTTTTTTCCTTTTATATTTGTTATTATTCATAATCTGCATCTAACGTTTTTCTATTTTTTATCACGTATCAGCTTTGCTCTACAACAGTTTCTCGATTAGAAGAGCACTTTTTTAAGACGGCATGGGTAATACAATGTACGTACGCTGTTTTTGTTCTTTTTCTTTGGTGACAGGCGAGACTGTTCTCGCTCGTCGGCGAAATACGCTATATTAGATTGTCTGCAGGGCGATGAGCTCTCTAACGATCAGGATCCACGCTAATTCTCTATGTCTGGTTTTTGTTGTTGTTGTTGTGCAATCTTCGATTTATTCTAAACTTTTTTCTTCTCTAATAACGAGAGCTCGATTCGTTGCTTCGATTATATTCTCTACCTCAGAAGAATCGCCGCAACGACAATCACATCTTGTGTGCGTAAAAACGTTCGAAAGGATTCGATTAAACGTTTGTTAAATATCTCTTATTCATCGTCTCGCTTAATCTTCCGTCGTCGTTCTTTTACATTCTCACATGCCCTTCGTCATTTTCTCTAATTCTTCGTACAAGCTTGGAAGCTAGCTTTACACACTTTGTAGCCATCGTAGCACAAGATACGGCAGCCGATATACTTTTTTTCTTTTTCTAACGCCAAAATTAACACTTTGACTGCCATGTCACCCAGATATGGATGACGCATAAATTACCCGTTCAATAAATATTTATAATTGATTTATCTATTTAATATACTAGCGCTTTAATAGGTCACATTATTCTTTTATTAATATACCAATATATGCAGATATTCACTGAGATTGGAAAAAGTAATAAAACTAAATTAGTACAAATTATATTAAAAAGCTTCTTAACTTTTGAACTTCGCTAGGATCACTGTCATCCGACGAAATGTGTTTGGCACTCAAAGTGTTAAGCAAAAAAACAAAAAAAAAAGAATGCCAATTTACTTATGAATTTTTAGTCGTCACACATTATGCCTATCCTATCTTGACTCTATATTGCCGATAGCA
Organism: Odynerus spinipes; assembly: GCA_032403825.1. Taxonomy (NCBI): domain Eukaryota; kingdom Metazoa; phylum Arthropoda; class Insecta; order Hymenoptera; family Vespidae; genus Odynerus; species Odynerus spinipes. Next base: position 1,874,261 of record JAIFRP010004408.1, read on the forward strand.
ACGTGCATTCCCCTTAACTATTATAATTAAGCTTTCTGTTTCTATATCGACGGCTCGCATGCTATCATATTAGATCGGTGTCATGCTATAACGTTTTTATCGGTACAAACAAAATGCTTCGATTTACATCACATTAACTGACGCAACTTTTCATACACTTTCAATCGATTCCCTCTCAGCTATCTGTTTTTCCTGAAAGAGTATAACTCGTAAAAGCGTAAAACTGTGTTTTCTGAAACGATAAAAAAGTATAGCGTGACACCGGCCTTATCCTTCGTGCACATATTTGAGATCATATATATATATTCGCTGCCAATAAGAAAAATAGACTTTTGTCGTTAATCGGTTACGGTACTAATGAAATCGTAGAGTTCGACGTTTCGCAATTTTTACGAAAGAAATTTCAACGTAAGCGGCTCGAAAGTCAGGAAAAATTCACAAATTTCGATATTAAATTGAAGATCGTCACGGACTTTCGCCACGTATCATTTCTCGGCGCTACTCGAAGCAGACAAAAGTTTCCGAGTCTCCTCGCTCTCTGCATTGAGCCGTTTAGTTACATGGAACAGACTCCAAAACGCCTTACATATGTATGCACGTTCTCGCGTCACTTCTTTGTCCGACATCCCTATACCATCTCTTCTATTGTCTGAATTGCGTACAAAACACCCCCCCTTTGTAGTTCTAGCCTCTTAAACTTGAATTCTGCTTGTGAAATGTACATACCTAAGGCGGGAGGGAAATGATCTCTACCTCGTCCATGATTGTGCGCAATTTACAAAAGAAAACCGTACGTAGCATACTTTAGCGACTTTTACGGGATCGTTTGTATCACATTTTTAAATATTACAAATATGTCGTATATGTATACGCGTTATCGTTCTAACGTATCCGGACAGTATCCCTGTTTCTTTTTTGCGCAAATTATCCGACAACGTATGAAAAGTTTCGCGAAAATTGTTTACAAGCTATTACAAATGGTCGTTAAAAAATATCTGCTAAAGCTCGTTAACGTTAATCTCGTATGTCCGGACGCCTACGAACGATAATGCATATATGTATAGTATATATACATATATATCTATACGATAGTTGTTGGCTCGTCGTAAATAGATTAACTTAAGCCTAAAATTATGATAGTATTAATTGCGCGTACAAGAATCGTATCCGAAAACACACATTACGTATAAGCTTCATAATTGCGAACGTTTATAAGAATGCGTATCGTCAAACGCGTGCGCGCGCGTAAAATCTTTTACAAATGGCGCATGAAGCTTTTCGGCTTTTACATCGTAGAAGATTACATCCATCTCGTTCTCTTTTCCTTCTTCGTCTTGTTCTCCGATGAGTTTGATGTTATAATATATATATCATTGAGTGGTAATTTCTCGAAAGTTGCACATTTGGTCTGTCGCATAAAAATATTTAGGAATTATAAATGGCGTTTTGTCCGTTCGAAAAAACCAAACGAACGAAGTTTGTACCGTCTTAATCGATTCCGATCTGGTTCCATTTTGGTTTTTTTGTACAAAATCGGAATTCCTGCATTATTTCTCATGGAACGTCGTTGTCCGTTGTAAAAGTGGAATAACTCGAACGGTTTTACATCCATTATGCGTATATGTATGTAGGTACTTACAAAATACTGTCAATGCCGAGTCGATGGTACTCGGAGATATCGGCGATAGATCGACGTTTAAAATAAGTTCACGATCGGCACGGCGACCCGTAGTACACGATGTTGCCTCAAATATTTTTATCCGTGTATAAAGACTCGTCGGAGTCGGTTATCGGCGTTGGTATGAAAATATTCGACACGTTTTAGAAAGAACGTTGTTACCTCGTACGAGGATATTATACACATCGGTTGGTTAAAAATATTCGTTCGGCTAGACTCGTGTGTAGTATGTATAATAATATACCGAGAAAACACTTTCTTTCGTTTCAAGTCGACACTAACCTAGCGAGTAACCAATAATTTGGCATTTTATTATTAATCGACGTTTATCGCGTTAAACGTTATGCGTTAGATGCTTATATCGGTAGAAAAAATAACTTATCTTACGGCTCACGTACAATTAGATTCTTGCTAAACTAAATCGCAATGGCGCCGTTTCGAAAAACGTCCTGTTTTGCGCGCTCAGTCGGCTATGCGTTCGTTATTTAATATTAAGTGACGAAAAAAGTTCTGTCGTTTTCGTTTCCCACTTTTTTTCCCAAAGCAAAACGCTCGAATTTGATAAAAATAAGATTTGCAAATTACCCTCTCGATTATTTTGATCGATAAAGTTCTAACACACACAAAAAAAAAACTACGCTTTTTAATCGCAAATAGCGACAGAACTTTCTTAGTTGCCCGATAAAAGACGATTTGACGATGATGAATGGTATTAACCGAGAACGCGATAATGGAAGATACATATTGTCACCCTCGAAAGTATTCCCGCGCACGCTTTCCTCGAAATTTCGAGCTCTCATATTTCTCTACCGGATATGCATATGTATAACTCATGGAAAATAACGGTGGCGATAACGATACTAATTTTAGATAAAGCGCATAAGGCGCATTGGCTATATCGATAATCGATGTCTAAAATAGGTTAACATACATCTACAGCGCCATACAAAAGTATTCAGACGGCGTTCGAAACTATAATTTGTTCAAAAGAAGAAGAAAAAAAAACTCACGACACTTTCGAGGGGACCGTTCGCTCGAATTAACGAGAAACGAAGCACGGAATTGTCGGTGTAAATACAATCGTCGTTAATCGACAAGGTTTCATCGTGCACGGTATGATCGATGCACGCGTTACTTTTGTTTTCCTAATTTAATGCCAATAAAGCCAGCGACTATGGTTACTGTGCGCGTATAATTGACACTCGACACGTTTTACCTTCGTATTAATCTAGCTATGTTTCAAAGCACTCTATTGGAACGTACGCCTATGCGATGACCATACTCGTCTCTTTTTTACAACATACTTACAGCGCTAGTTACGACCGGTACATTTGGCTGTTTGTTGCAGCAGTGGCAGCAGCGTACTGCGAATTAAGTGCCATATTGATATAAAAAAATTCTCCCCTCGGAGTCCATAAATATTTTTAATCCCCAGAATTCGAAGACACTTCCTAGCTAACAATAAGATCTCCTAATCGCGTAGCAAATCGAAAGCGTATAATAACGTTATCTCCAAAATTAGCACGTTAAAAAGACGGAATAAGTTTTTTTTTGTTCTTTCTTTCTTTTTGTCCTTTTCTTTTCTTCTCTCTCTCTCTCTCTCTCTCTTTCTTTTTTTAGCTTCTGGCAAAATATTATCACGCATCCCGTAATTCTGTATGGCGATTTCTGCTTAAAAATCGAACGTCCGAAGAAAGCTCGACGATCTCGT
>JAIFRP010004408.1:1892031-1944173 GCA_032403825.1 Odynerus spinipes
GTAACGCGTTCAAAAAGTTTCCGAAAAATGACTGCCAGCAAATATTTGTAATGTCTTTTTTTAATTTGGGAATATTCAATTGTTACGGGGTTAAATCTGAACTATAGAGAGAGTGTGATAAAATCTCTAAAATCTCCCATCGCTCGTATTAATTAATTATAATCATAGCATCCTGTTTACGGATAGTAACCACTTTCCGGGAAATTTTTCAACGCCCTACGTAAACGAAGTGTCACGATGCAACGATTATCGTCGTTACAGGCACGTAAAATTGTTATCGTTATCTAAATAATAATTCCCTTTATTGGTAGATTACCAAGGAAAATGCTAAGCCGTTCGATAGCGTAACTTTTCTACAACCTCACGTGGAGCAGACACTATGGCCGAGACATTGCGTGATGGGCACGTGGGGTGCAGAATTACATAAAGATTTACAGATCTTACCGGAATCCGAACAGGTATTTTTTGAAATTGTCCACCGACACAACTAGCGTGAAGTGTCTATTACGACTGTTCCATTACATTCTATTTAAGGTACACAAAGGTCAAGATCCAGATATAGAAGCGTGCTCGGTCTTCACGAAGGACAAACCGAAGGAGAGTTCGAGACTAGAAAAAATGTTAAGAAAAATCGGTGCTACGGATTTGTACGTGTGTGGCTTGGCTACGGACGTTTGCGTGAAGGCGACGTGTCTCGATGGACTGAAACTCGGTTACAAGGTTGCCATGATCGAGGATTGTTGTCGTGGTGTCGATAATGACAATATCGAGGAAGCTAAGCGATCGATCGTGGAACATGGTGGATTGCTGACGAACAGTGATCGCGTTATCTGTATGGTGAACGAAGGTAGACGTAGTTTGATCATGGCTCATCACGCTGCTAATATCATCTCCAAGGCACCTTCTATCCCGGTTGATGATAAGTATCCATCGACTTGTGCGTGTCTCCTTCAGAATCATATAGAGCAACGATCCTAATCACGACTGAGTATTTCTTATTTTCAGAATTTCATGGTACCTAACTCCCGAAGAATCTCGATCTCGCTTAACAAATATTGTTTATTTAATAATACGTATTTATCTAAAAATTGATCCATTAAATTAATAACGTTACGATTATTCTACGAATACATTAGAATTAGATTAAATTAACAACGTTTTATTTACCGAGCGAATTCGATCGGTTTCGAGAGAGTCTCGATGTAAAAAAAGTCAATCGCATTCCCGATAATGATCATTCTGATTGATGATCGCAAGAAACTAATGATACGACACGCTATGGCAAGCAAAGAAATATTCTTCGAAGCCTGACGTCACATCTTATATTGTCCGAAGGCAATAAATCGATCCTAGGAATCGTTCGGCTCAACTCGCCGTGTCGACCAACATCCGTGCCGTCCTTTCGATTCTATTTGCCGATTCATCGTCGGTTGTTAATTCACAAATGAATTTATGCCTGGAAGAACATTCCTCGCCTTTGTAAGAATAGATCTTCGACGATGGATCGTAGGACAATTTGAGACACCTGAAATTATTTCGTTGTGGGATAAGACAAATTGGAAGGTGGTAAACGTAAGCGATGATAGAAGTATTTGTTAATAACCTGCCGTTCCCAGAAACGGCCTGTTTTGTATCATCGTGAACAGGCCTGGCGCTTCCGGCCCAAATCCATAAAAGACCAGGATTCAAACCACCGGTCCAGAAGTGTTTGCCTTTGAACTTCGTATTTCCTTGTAAGTAAGCGATGACATCCTGATTTTCAACAATGGTCTCAAATTCGACCAAATGTCCACCCATACCTCGACAGAGACTGGCGGATGATTTCCAATCGTATTCGCGATCACTGAAATAGTAACAATACTGACCTATGCTTGTGTAGTTTGATGGGCAGGAATCTGTAAGATTTAGATCAATTATGAAATTGTTAGAGATACTGTTTTGAAATTTGTTTAAAAATTAATTAAAAAATCATAATTACAATTAAATGAATTTAGGTTTCAAATTAAAACAGGTTCACCGAAGTATTGTAGATAGTGTAAAAATCGATATTTACAATTGTAAAAATTGTAAATCCTGCTCGCATGAATTTTCATCGAAGATTTAAATAAATTTTCTACCTTTGTTAGCGTTAGATCCAGAAATGACATAGTACAAAAGTTCTTCGGCCCTTCTAAGACGTTTCTCTAAGAAATCCACTCTGTAGACGAGTTTCTCGATCGCGCCTGAAAATAAAAATGTTTGTCTGTCTTGCAGAATTGAATATTTCTTCGAAGTGATTCGGTACTAAACTAAAATACTCACCGAGTAGATAAATATCTGTTTCAGAAACATCCCTTTTGTTCGGTGTCCCCTTCGTCGACACCGTCAATACTTTATCACCGAGTTTCATAACTTTTGAAACCCTTGAAATACCAGGACTCGCCGCGGTAACCACCCAGTCCTCTAAAATCTCGCTCCATGGTCCTATTCTTCGACTTTCCAGAATATTTGTGTCGTTCGTTGATGTTGATAGGGAAGACCCAGCTAATGATAGTTGTATGGGACATCAAATCAACATAGACGCGCTCGAGTTTATTTTCATGAATTATTAGGTCGTTCGATAAGTAACGTCACATTAAATGAACCTCGCTGTATTCATTTAAATATCTCTTTTTAGCAATATAACTATACCAGATATAAACTAAAATATGATTGAACTGATATAGCAAAAAATTATTAATTATACATGTGGTATAAACCGGTCAGAATGCATTAAATATGAACAACATAAAAAGACGACACAACTTATCGAACAACTTAATATTTTCTACCGTTCCTCCACCCTTTACGGCAAGATAAATTTATAAATAATTTTCTCTTTGGTAATGTACCGGAAATCTCGACGATGATCGCCGCCAGTGTCATGAATAAAATCGATAGGAATTTATGCAGGTGCTCCGATCGTTTCATGATTGCGCTAGAATTTAATAAGAAAAATAAACTGACGGTAAATATCTTAGATTTGTATATGCAAAGAAGAAAGGTAATGCGTCATGGGTAAACTTACTTTAAGTCACTATAAATGTCTCTGGAATTCCCCGCTTTCTCCGTGCATCTGCAGCATACCTTGAAAGCGCGAGCCGATATCAAATAAAATAAATATTCGACCGGAGTTTCATTAAACTAATGCAAATATGTATACGTATGAATTTCGTCCCATAGAATGGACATAAAAAAATGTTCCTACATTCAAAGTATCTTTGAATTGTATATGAAAAATTCCCCCAAAAATAAAAAAATATTTAACATATCAATTGCAAAGTTATTCTTTTAGCAACAATTATATTCGTTGGATTGAAAAATTGTTCTTCATTGAACAAGGCGTATTTTTACAAAACTTCTAATTAACATTTTTCATTTACTTACAAAATGTTTTCTTTTTAATAAGAATATTCTTTCGTACACTTCCGCGTTTCTTGTTCACAAAATCGGCTACCTTACGTTCTTCGCGCACGAACGTCCAACGTACGACTATCGATAAACGAGTTAAAAGGATGATCAGTCGGAGTCTTCTCTGGGTCACTTTCTCCCCTCTTTGAAAGACCAGTCACTTTCTTTCACAAGTTCGTTTACCATGTCGTTCTATGCGACATCTCTACCTATGGGAAAGGACGTATGCAAAGAGGAATGGAATGACTCAATGAAATCGATGGCGGTATAATGGCCGATTACATTAGCTCTTCGTTATTGTTTCATAGAATTTTATTATCATTATTACGAAAGACCATAACGACGATAATTCAATGCCATAATCCAGAGATGGCGAAGTTCTTGATAGGAAGGACCACATACGATATTTCTGAACGTTCAAGAACCACAGATAATAATATTTAAAAATTTTAGATATAAAATTATACTTTAGTATAATTTATAAAATAGATTAATATAAAAATTAGAGTTACGACTCTAAAAGTCGTATAGAGCGGTTTCGAAAGCCATAATTGGGCCACCCCCGCCATAATCTTTCATTTGTTCAATTTACAATTTGTTCGATTCACTTTCAGGCTTATAACATATAAAATTAACACTCGACGCGATCCACCAAAGAAGAATCTCGAAATCGAAGACTGACGATCATTGGTAACTCGACACTTACTATTATTTACCTATTTATTTGAAATATTTACAAAAACTCTCTCTCTCTCTCTCTCTCTCTCTCTCGTTTCGCTTAAAAATATAATTACATACATAATAATGTCGGCGCTCTATCCGAGAGATATTTTTTTCGGAAGTACAGATTGGTCCCCACCGTTTCGGCTCGAAACTCACGATGTCGCAAAATCCGGCTCCTACCTCCGGAGTACGCGATCGTCCGCGAAGATCGACCTACTGACCTCGATGCTCTCGATTACGTAGAGTGGAAAAGCATTTGCCTTCGCGTGTATACGCTTCACTGTCTAATTCGGATGTTCGATGATACGTGCTCGTTTACGAATAAACGGATGTACGAGCTGACACGCGATCGTACAATGATGGAAGATGAATCGTTATCGTTAGTCGAAGATGCTGATTCCAATTAGTCGCAAAATTGGAATGAACATCTTGCATGTTCGAGTATAAAATCGGATTTTTCATTTCTTTTTTGTATTTTTGCTTTTTTTTTTACTTCGAACAAGTCGCTTATTCTCTATTCTCGGCGCTTCGAAAATCATCTTCAAAAATATACTGTAAGATTTAGGCGTTCGGTTTCAGTTTTAGTGCTTCCTGGCCTGGTTTCTGGTCTCACGTCGATACTCTCCACGGTCTGTGATACGATAGAACGTGTTCAGTTTAAGATCATAATTTATCATGAATTTTAAATATTGGAACATCCGGACTCACCCTATCGTCGTCGTCCCAAGATAATTTCTTAACTCTCCCAGACATGGATCCTACTGGCCAAACGGTCATCAGAGAATCCGGTGGATCACCCGAACATGTCGAGGAATCGTGGGAAGTGGCATCGAGATTGGTCCTCGCGCTCAGATCGTTCATGTTTTGAACAAGACCGCCGATATTCGGAATGTTTGACGTTGCTGATAAGGCGGGTGGGTTCGGGGCCGGTGCGATCTTATGCCTAGCATAGAGAGGTAGCTGTCTAGCCGACGCGACACCTGCACCCAATAATAGTTAGTAGTGAACCAATCAAGTTCCCAATGGACTCGACCCTTCTTTCTTTTACATTCAATCGATTCTCGTGGTTAAACGCGACAACGGGTGAACGTAAGAACTGTGTATAATATGTAGGAATAAATATGTCTATCGATAATCGATATAATAATATAAAAGAAAAAAGTGGAGCTTTTCAAGAGTCTCCCCTTTCTAATTTCTACCTATTCCCTCCTTTCTAAGCTCCTTCGCAAAAAGTTTCCTCGTCATAGGTGATATATCTCGAGGCGCGACGAAAAATGGAAGACAAAGAATGATCAAAGCCAATAATATCTAAGTCGACTTTCATCGATCGTCGAGAAGAAAGGATCGAGACTCGCAACGTGGTCTCTTCCGGACATGCTCGAGCTAGCCCGTACGAATCGCCGTTCGAAACGATGCGAAGCGCGCATCGTACCGTCATGAATTACTCGCGGCGGGAACATACTTTTGATCGTGGCGGCGTAGGCTCGTTCGTTCAATTCCCCGAAACCAGGTGTGTCTAGATCGGTGACCGTCTCGTTAGCGTTACTTCCACTTCCGTTCGCGGTAGAACGCTTCCTGTAGCTGTGCTCCATGGTGTCCTGGAGAGCACTGGCTCCTAATACTTGAGGTGTCGGACTCAGGGCTGACGGTACAGGTGATTTCTCACGGTAGCCGGTTCCAACTGAACTGACCGATCCACCGCTTTTCGTTCCTTTGCTGCAAAACGTTTTCACGACCCTGTCATCGACTCGTTGGATTTTTTGCCTGATATCTCCTTTTACTTTACTCCGATTGCCTTCTACTTCACTTACTGCTTATATATGTAAAGAATGAGGATAAGTATGACGACTCCGAGTAATCCTAGAACCGCCCCAAAGACTGCAACCAGAAGTACACTGCTACCTAGCCAGGCAGGTGCAGCTCTTGCTGCTACAGGCAAAGACGCACCGTTTGGTATATGAACGATCACGGGTACCATGCTCGATCTAAAATCAAAATACTAGTCGTGCTGAAAGAGGGAATCGTTCGGGAAACGTATTTTTTATTCTTTTTGGAACACTTACCTCGGAGGTCGTCCTGAATCCGAGACAACTGCTACCAGACGCGCCATTGAACCATTTATGGTATTCGCTGAGCGTAAAATTAATTCACCATTGTCGTGTATCTCGAATGATCTATTGTAAAAGTTATAATAAACGTTTTTTACTATTTAACACTGGTTTTTTTTTTGAAATGTTGCAATTTATTTATACGTACCTCGCATCCGGTCCTCTCAACGATAATCGTACCGTATCGTCCCTGTCGCCATCCGCGGCTTCCAGTCTTCCTAAAAATTGATATGCAGTCGCTATTCCTTCCGATATGTATGAAATACGAACTCTGTTAACTTACAAATATTTTTTTTATAAACCCATGCAACTTACCGACGACAGATCCCTCCTTTAACGAGCGAGCATGAAATTCGTATCTAGGATGCCGAAATCGAGGTTCCCACTCGTTCACATCTTCCACCGACACGTTAATCCTGGACGTATCGTTCTGCATAAAAGAATTTTAACGATTATCGACAATAAAGAATTATTCGTAACAATATTTCAAATAATAAATGAAAACATACGAAGGAACCGTCCGTTACTTGCACCAGAAAACTGTGTTGCGTTCTTTTCTCATAATCGAGTGTACCCTTAAGAATTAATTCACCGGAAGGAGTTACGGAAAACCTTTCCAAATCCTCGGCTGGTCCAACGAGCCAATACCTCAATGTCTAAAACATTACCTTTACATTACCGATCGCACTTAAAAAGTTGCTGTCAAGTTCTATCGTCTAGGATGCAATGTCACATAACAACATGCACTTTTGATAAGCAAAACGAAATAGTCGAGCAACGTAAATTGTCTAGTGGGTTCCTAGTCTTCTATACTCACAGCATCAGCTCTGTTCACGCTCGTAGTTAATATAACGCTACCGGGTGGTGTATTCTCCGGAATTTTGATTTGATAATCCTTCAGCATAAACTTCGTAGGCACTCGCCCGCCTGATAGAAACACAACACTCGTCAATATACTTCCAAGAAATCGATGATTAGTTGCTAAATTTTTCAGTCGTGACTATCTTCGAAATCCAAAAGGGGAATGCCAGCAGCAAGACAAAGAGCTTTCACGATAGTCACTTACCTGCGGTAGGACCCGTTCCATAGGCATCCTCTCGAGATACAACGATAGTCGCCAATGCATATCTATCGGGGTTATCTATCTGCGTAGCCTACGAAGTTGCCAATGACAAAGTCAGTAAACGTGTCTCGTGGAAAACAATGCAAAGCTATTATATTAAGGGTATTTGTCAATCTTTCTGTTCCCCTTGAGGAAACTCACCTTAACAACGATCGTAGCCGGAGATAGGAGCTCGTTTTCTTGCATCGGTCGTATCGCTACGATTTCGGCAGTGTCAGCGTTTAAAAGGAGGAACGGTAGAATGCCGCCTTGTATCGTGTACCGAACTGGAGCGTGTATACCGACATCTTGGTCCACGGCTTTTATTGCTGCTGGTTCAACTTTTAAAACTGTTCTCTATAAATAAAATATAACGAGGAGGCTTTCGTCGTATAACTATCGTCATTTGATGGTATTAAAACGTTGAATAAGCTCGATTAATATTTACCGTCTTAATTTGCGAAGGAACTTTTACTTTGTACTGGTCATTAAGAAACGCAGGGTTTTGATCATCGGCATCAATGACGTTTACGTATAACGTTGTGGTCGATGATCGTGGAGGATTACCCTGATCCTACAAACGAGATAAAAAAGGAAAAATTTATCATCACATAATCCAACGATATCCGATAAAAATAATAAACTCACTTGCGCTCGTATGTCGATAGAAAAGTTAGTCAGAGCTTCGTAATCCAAAGGCTTCCGTAATACTAGCGTGCCTTCTAACGCGTTCACGAAGACAAAATATTCCTGCGTGACGTACGTAACATCGAGGATGAACACCGTAGAAAAGAAAACTATCCGACGAGTGAAAATAAGGAATAATTATATTTACCGAATGGGGTCCCGGTAAAACGGCATACTGGACGGTGGAATAAGGCCCAGGCTGATCTGCATCCACCGCGCGGACACCCTGCAACACTCTGGTACCAACGACCGTGACCTGAAAAACAAACGGATGTATGATGCATGTGCATAGGGTTTATTGCACTTTAATTAGGCGACTGCTCATTGAAACGAAATTGAACGGCATAGAGAGAAAAATCTAGATACCGTCGTTTCCTCCATAACAATCACGTCAGAGGACAGTGAACCTGATAGAAAACAAAAAAAAACACATAACCCACACGCGCGGGCAAGAAAATGATCTTTCGCTTACCTCGGAAATATTCAACACGTAAGGAGCGTTCACGAATTGAGGCGCGTTGTCATTGGCATCGGTCACGCGAATGTTAACCGGTATCACGAAACCCTAAAAGGAACGAAGGATAAACAATTGGACACCCCGATCGATTTTTTTGTTCTAGTAAGAACGGTGGGTGGCTACTAACAGGATCCAAAGTACGTTTTCTCTCGCATATGACGTTAACGTAAACACTGGCAGGTCCGTCGACGCCTTCTTTGTCGAGTGGCCTGGTCAATGTTAGGTTCTTAGAATAGGGTGAAAACTCCACCGGACTATCCAGTTCCTGTAGCCTCAACTTGATGTCTCCGTGTGGTCCTGGCTCCCCCAAGACACCAAGAACGCCGACGATATCGCCAACTGCGTGATCCTCGTTGACGAAGAGATGAGCCGCCGTTGCACCGTTTTCCAAGAAACATCTCGTATCTCGGATCACTGTTGAACATCAAGCGCGTTACACTCGCTTACGCTATTAACGATGTTTACGACGACTGCGGAGGAAGATAAAGCGAAAGAAAGAACGGAGAAAGATATCGCTCGAGAAAGTTCTCGACATTCGAAACGACAGCTCGTGATGTTGTCGACCGTAAAACATCAATATGGAGTAGAATGCGTTCGAGGGATTTGCAATTTTAATTCGCTATCGACCTATTGTGGACTATAGAGATTTCACACGACGATTGGAGTATGTGGACGCGCGAAAGAATTTTCTCACGATGGGTTATAAGTAGGTTCGGGGCCCAGTGTCACTGTCATTTGTGGTTTCCGGCTTTACGCCGAATCAGAACCGGTTTTTCGAGGGTTCTCGTGACACGGACACTTTGACCTACACCTTTCTACTTGACAAAGGCCACATCCGCGGTTATGTTACATCTGATGTACCAGAAAAGAAATTTCAACGAAATTCGAGCTAAAAATTCGCTTACAACGATCTTTCCTAACTTATTCTTACAATTAGTAGCACTGACGATAAACGAAAGGATCTTTCGAGATGACTCGCGTTTCGATTACGCAGTGAAAGAATGGGCGGTGCCGTGCTCGAGCATCGGTGCGTTCAACCACCCAAGCACGGCGGCTGATTTCATAAAATTTTTCATATCGGACTACTTGAAATCGAGACACCGTACAGCATTACGTGTCCTTTTTCATCGAATTTCGCTCGGCATTGCGCGCGTGCCGGATGTCTCTCGACTTTCGCAACGTCCTGCTCGAACCGGTGCATGTCTATGGGTTCATACAGATACACAATTCGTACACAATTGTTCTCGATTAAATAACGAATGGAACTGGATAAATTAACACACTGATGTATGCTCTTAAAAAAAAAAAAAGATATCTAATTTGTCCAAAGGACACAACTACGCCTTTTGTGCACGCTACATGTAAACAGGCAATTTATCTTATTATTATGAACAAAATTGGATCTTTAAACTATATACAATGAATTATTATCTTCTTCCTTTCTATTAACTGACAAATAGAATCCAATAAATTAATCTCACCCAACAGACAATAAACCCCCGTTTGAAAAGGTGGTTCAAATTCGATTTTTGTTAGCATTAACAAAAATTCGATCTTTAAATCACATGGTGTGTATTATCATCGCCATTCTTATCCTCGTTACCCTATATTCTTATCGAACAAACTGTTAGCAGGTTCCTCACAAAAGCGTTCGTGTTTGAACGACGCAAAAGCGATGTAAGCGAATCGCGGATGGACGAACGCGCGTTTACGTGGGCGCCGTTTACATATATAAACATGTAGATATGTGTGTGTATGCACGCACGGGCATGGTGGAGTTATATACGAAGGAAGGTATGCGGGAGGGTAGATATGCGCGCTTCCCTGGAGCGAAGTTCCGGCTAATCGTAAGGCAAACTCGGCTTGTTGTAAACTCTGCTAGTGTCTGCCTCGAGACCTGCGCTAACCTTTGCTTTTCCGAGCTTTTCTTTTCGTTTTTTTTTTCTTTCTTTCAAGACAAAAGCAAACTTCTTCTCATCGTTGGTAAACTTTACTTACATCACGAGCAAAGATTTACTTTGAAAGAAAGAAAGAAAGAAAGAAAGAAAGCAAGAGAAAAGGAAAAAGTTCGGTGACTCACGTTGTCCGGCAATAAACTGCAAGATGCAGAAGAGGATAGGCACGATCTTCGGTAGGCTGGTCCCCATAGCGACTCAATGTCATAATCCACCAGCTCGGGCCTTGCCTGATGCATCTGCAACGAGAGAGCTTGTTTTACATCGATGACCACGGAACAGTAGAAAGAGATCGTATCAGTTATGCCGAGTATGCTAAGGAGACCGAACGAGATCTTCGAAATTGTACTAGGGAAAGGAAACGGAAGAGGAGTAACCGATGAATACTGTCTCCTCGTTCTCTCTTTCTCTCTCTCTCTCTCTCTCTCTCTCTCTCTTTCGTCCTTCGTGATCACGTTCGATAAAGCATAATAATATACGCAACATGTTCGGATTATTTGTTAAAGCAGAGCCCGAGTTCGAACACGGTGCGGTGAACTCGGATTTACGAGAAGGGGAGCTGCCGTTCATAACGCGTGGTTAGAAAGCATGCAGAGAAACTCCTTTATTACGTGGCTATGTAGGACTCTTGGCATCATCGAAGTGCAGAACCGGCGGCAACTTCCTTACAGAAGACGTTTCTGAATTCGGTGGCCGATCGACGGAGTACCGCATCCCCTTCGACCTTCCTTCTAGCTTTTCCTTTCCATGTTGCGCTAGCACTGTATACTAACGCGTTTAGCGCGACGTCGGTCTCTAGAGACTAACAATGAACTTTTTCTTTAGGCGACGTCGCGGTCCCTATGAATGGAGAGTATTAAACTTTGAAAATAAATATTGTAATTAACGTAGGTGTATAAGTCTTTTTTATATATGTATTACATTAACTACAACATTTATTTTTTAAGATTAATATCGCCTGCTCCATTAACCTACTCCATTCGAAAGCAGCCTACGGTATTTTGCACGATTAAAAATTAAGAAATTGAATCAATTTATCAAACGAGATAAGTTGCAAATAAAAATAAATGTAATCGCTCGTTTATTCAAATTCTGATCCCTTTACGCTCCTTTGATATAGCTCACTAGGACACCGTACTGTTAATTCGCGCACCGTAAATCCAAACGTACCACGAGCAGCCTCCGTGAAGCGACTTCCGTCAATATTCGGCCAGTCGAAAATTTCACCTCGCTACGAATTAAATCGTATCTCTAATCGTAAGAGAGAAAGAACAAACGAATTTCTCTTAAACGACTACAAGAATAACGATTATACTCACCACGAACGACGGTTGTCACCGAAACCAAATTGCCCATCAATCGCTGAACTTAACTTCAATGTAAATCAAGCGGCAAGAAAATCGGTAGGACTTAGCGATCCACTCGAAGCACAGTGCACCTGTCCTTTGACCACTCACTCATCGCACACACGCACACACAGCCACGCGAACACTCGATCACTTTCCAGCGAACTCCTTCAATCTTCCTCTGAAAAAAAAGTCTACAAAGTGTAATGGACGATGATTTATGAACGAACTCGATCGATCGGCAGA
Source organism: Odynerus spinipes (assembly GCA_032403825.1). Taxonomy (NCBI): domain Eukaryota; kingdom Metazoa; phylum Arthropoda; class Insecta; order Hymenoptera; family Vespidae; genus Odynerus; species Odynerus spinipes. The sequence continues at coordinate 1,904,145 of JAIFRP010004408.1, forward strand.
CTCGTTTGGGTCAAGCCGAAAATCACGCACGCTCGAGGATACGAAAGATCGTAAAGTGTTACCGCGAAAACGAAGCGACAGGCTCGCACTTTGATTCGGTACTACGAAAGACGAGTGGTGGACAAAGCGACGAAGCTATGGCTCTCTCGGGAAGTTGGATCTCCTTTGGCCGGAAGTGGGGGTCCGGCCGAACCGCAACCGGCGAACAGGTGTTCACCTTCGCGCGAAGGGAAGCGAGGGGGTGCGTGCGTGAGTGAGCGAGTAACTGCACGAGTGAGTGAGCGAGTGCGTGCACACGCCAACCAGCCAGCTAGAGAGCCGAGTAGTCGCGTGCGACAGTGCGTAACGTTCCGCCCTTCTTCTTCATCCCCATCGTGTTCCCCCTCAGGCCCCTACCCCTCCCGCCCTCTTTTCGAGCGCTTACCTAGCCGTTGCACGCTGCTCACGCTCTTCTTCGACGTAACGCTCAATTATTTCGCGTGATTCGATTCTTCGAACGTTGCTCGCTCGACGACTTTTTAACGATCACAGGATGGTTCGTGTAATTTGACCGAAAAAAATGAGTACTCCTTAGTTTTCAAACGAGACAACCGATGATAAGGAGTTTGGAATCAGAAGTTGGTACATTTTTGTAGTATATTACTTTGATATTAGTTGCAACGGTGTTACAGGTAGGTATGTTTGTTAAGCGTAGTGAGTTATAAGTTATATAACGTTATGTTAATAGTATATAGTACATTTATATGCTAATACGCGTATGATGTCATCGCTATTGTACAACTATCATTATTGTTAACGGGTAGCCTCTCGTGAAATAAGCTGTTCCATCGCCCTATCGCGTAGCTTTTGATAATTCGTAAATTAGTGTAATACCCGCGATTGCTAACTTAACGTAATGCGACATCGTTGTTAGCCCATTCCTGCAATCGTCGTATCTGTGTATAATTTAATTCTAGAGACTAGAAATTATATCAGGATCTTCCTTATTAATTTGCAACGTTTACATTCAATTGCTTGGATTAGCGAACGCATCCCACGGTGTTTCTTCAAAAAACTAGGAAAGTCTTATCGATAACCCTATTTCGTAGGAATGTTTCATCGAAGCGTGGACGCGACGGTGGATGCGTATTCCGCTTCGAGCGTTTTCAGCGAGCTGCGAATCGCAATTCGACGATAAAAATTGTTATTTCTCACGATGCGAAAGAGGCACACCGTCGATTTCACGGATCGATGAGTTGAGACGGTTCAGCGACGAGGGACGCGAATTGTCATCCCCGGAATGGAACGATCGGTTCTTTCCTATCCCACGATATATCGGCGTTTTTCAATCAACGCTTTCTGCATCGACCTGTGATACATAAATGATCCTGTGAAATTGTTAAAAAAAGATTTATTGTTATTTCAGATAAAAACTTACTCGTCTCCTACAAAAGCAATCAACGATTTCATTTTGTTTAACAAATCTAAGTATCGGATCAGGTTTCTGAGAATTTTACATCAATGGTGTTCCGTTCCATTGTATTTGGGCATCCTGCCATCTTCGAAAAAGAAGAAAATTTTATTTTTCTACTTACTATTACTTAAATTTGTGAATTTTTTAATATTTCTAAATTTTTTAATTTTTCACGTATAATAATTACGTTACATCTTCATTATTCTACATTTATAACTTACTTGGAACGGATAAGCTTTTCCAATGGTGTAGCAGCGATGTCGATAGATTCCTTGCTAGTGGATTCCAAACCCGGCGCGCTCTCGTTCGCCCTCGTATCAACGGTCAACGTGGCGTGACTTCCACCGCAGGTGAAGTATTGTACTTCGAATCTTCGAACATAAAACGAGATCGTTTGTCTGGTCAAAGAAACTGGTGGATTCACATTGGAACTACCAATGTCGAACATGATCTATTTTCACTACGTCTATCACGTTTTTACGACTACTTCACAAAAGAATAATTTATTCGTTAAATGTATGCACATTAATAAATAACATCGAATCTATCGAAATAATAAAAAATCTGAAACTAATGTTAACGAATAAAATTACTAATATTAATCAACACCACCGAATATAAACAAAAAAATTGAGTACCGTCTTTCAGCGTGATAATTCCTCAACAATTCCCTATTCGTATTAAAAAGGACACCGTGATGACCGTGGCACAAAGTGACCCATATAGGCAAGCTTGGGGTTTTCAGTCGCGAACCTGGCATCTTACTCGTTTGACCGTCACCCTCGTGAACTAGTAAGCCTACTTCGCTTCTCACGAGAATACCCCATTGTGGAATAGCCTTGAAAATTGTAAAAAGATTTAATTTATTCTTTCTATTTATACTGCACTCTATATACGGCCTCACTTTAAGCGATCAGACAAATATATTTTACTATTTATTGAAACATTTCTTGAAAAAAACATTTAGATATCCCATTTTACGCGAAACACCTTGTATAACATTCTATCCTAATTTTAACATTCTCATTTTATTTTTTTCCTATCGGCGGACACCGTTTACGTGGTTCTCAACCACGTGGAACGAATACGCTGCGTAAATTACGAGACAAGTGTATTCGCAAGCACAGGTAATCATTTAATTTAAACATACGTAAGTGTTCTCATCGCCGACGTGTATAACCCCGTTATGAAGATGAGGAGACGCACGTCCAGTCAACATAAAGACAACCACGCTGATCGGACCCTCCTCGGGGCAACCGCTCAGTATAGAAGCTTTCTGATCTTCCAGGTCGCTTTGAACTCTGTGGACCGAATCGCGCGTACGCCGTTAGTTTGACGAGCGTAATTTTTCTAGTAGCGGCATATTCTCTACACTTCGTTCGAGCAATGCTTCGAACAAACGCACGCGCGCAAAGACCGTGCAGCTATTTCTTTGGCGTTGTTAAAACTGCACGCAACGATTTTCCTCCTTCCGCGGTTTTTATTATTCGCTATTGCGTATCTTAATGGTGTAAAAGGATTTACGGGTAAATCGGTAATTCGAAGTATCACAAAAAAAATGAAGGATAGATGAGTGTCTTACTTTTCTAGACCCCTGGATAAGACGGCGCTGTAAAGTAACAACTTCGCTCCTGGTCCACCTTCATCCTGAAACTGTTTACGAGAGTACAATATTTTGCTTCTTTATACTCGAGGTCCTAACTCGAACCCTTTGTTTTCTACAGTTTTTTTTTTGTAATAATAACATTTTCCATCTATTATGGACTTAAAGATAAAAGCTAATCAAGTTGGGATTTCAAGAGTATACAAAAGGTTAAATATCTACCGATTGTCGAAAGTTGGAGACTTACCAAGTACAAGTATCTCTTGATAAATATTTGAAGATCATCTAGGGACGTGAACTCGAATAGATGCAACTGAAACGTGACAAATCCAGGTTGAAGCGGTATTACGAAAAGTTGCTCGCGAGCTTGCCCGTGAGCGAAATCGCTCTTCAAATGTCCTTACGATCCAATTTTATTTTCATCATATCCACTAACGTCAACCCCTCGGGCTGATATTTCAAACAGGCCACGAGAGAGCCTGAGAAATCGAAAGGCCGGATAGATAGAGTTTTATACACTCGAGACTCTATTAAAGGAACACAAATCATAATGCGAGAGCAATGAAGACACCCTCGAACGGTTGGCACGACGCCAACGAGGCAACCTGACGGCTCATTTGATGAACGATCCGACTCTTCTTTTTTTTTGCTTTTACTCGTGCGTCACAATCGAGACTGGAGGACGATGACGCGAAAGAAAAAGGATATACCAAGATCGATAGGTTAAGAGGCGAGAGAAATATTTGAAGGGATCTATCCGTAGGTGCCTAATATTGTACATACCGTCTCCGTCAAGCCATCCTGGAAATACTGCACGCTATGTTGCAGATAGGGTGTCTTTTGTGGTAACACCACGATCGCCTTTGGCACGCTTACGTTCTTTGTATCGAGGTTGCCGCTCGCGATGCAGCTGCTGTTCTGATTGTGTGCGACGAAGCCACCGGCGCAACGCCAAATTATTTCGGATATCGCCAGGCACAGGACTTCCACTTGTCTGTCGTACGAAGGCTTCAGCAAACTGCGTGTTTATTTAATAATCAGCTCAGTACGAGGCAAATGAAAGCGTATCGCCCACTTTAATTTCACTCACGTGTCGGGACCTATACGGCTGTCCTGCGTCGCGCACTTGAATAAAAAGTGCTTTAGCATGATAGCTTGAACAACCGTGACGAGACCCCTCGTTGTGTTCCTAGGTGCTCTTAATCCGAAGGCTAAACTTTGTCCGTACGGTCTCAATGTCAATCCGGTTCTGGCCCACTCTGCTTTCGGTGGACAAGCGCAGCTACCGAACACCAATGTCCTTAACGTCTGGAATATATAGGTGTGAGTGTAAATAGAATGTATTATCGGTTGAAAAGCTTTATTGAGACTAAAGCTAGCGACCTTGAGCGTATACCTAATTTTCTACAAAATAAATGCCTACGAAATAAAATTGACAGTTTCGGTAATTTTAGTTTTAACGAATTACCATGCAAGTATCCTCGTCTATCGGCGTACCACCAGCTACTGCAGTCTTTGGCAAAGTTCTGGTGCTTCTCGGATAAATGATCCTTTCTAAAAAAAAGAAAATATACAATTTCATTCTTCCGTTTGTAATTTTAGCTTATTTCGCTCTCGATTCGTTTGAATCGAGTATCAGAGCCCTAATACACCGATCGATCCTAATATTTTCTACCGCAATTTTTAGATGGACGAACGAAGAAGAAAAAAATGTGCAATTTCGAGAAACCTGGGTAAAGTTCATCCGGCTCAGCCATAAGTGCTGCACATCTAGCCGCTCTCGTAGAAAGTAACATTCCTCGATGATCGCGTTTATTTCTCCTTCTCTCTATATCCTAATCGTTAAGTAGGCGATAGCAAGATCCTTCCTTCGATGACCGTACGCGAACCGTGTCTGAGGGATGTCCCGTGCATCTCTTTGTTATATCAACAGTAGCTATCGCGTAATAAAATTCAATCCCGCGATTGAAGAACGACCGGTGCGAGCTCACGACACATTCTCGAGTCCTTTTCAAGAATGTGTGAAAGTTCGAACGATGGATTCCACGTTGTGTCACCCAGTACTACTACCACACCCGGCGCTTATCGAATATCAATTGAATATCGAAGGAAAGAGCATGTCCCTTTTATATAAACCAATTTATAGGTATTCCGTATCCGTGCAAGACGCTTCGAGCCAACTTTAACTTGGGTGGAGCTCACGAAACGTGTCAATTCGTATGTCCAATGAAACCACCCGCGAATATGTTCCTTTGGAAATGATAGAAATGCCCTACTAACGTCTATCTGTCGTTTCCGATCTACGCTGGAATTTCCTCGAGCAGCAGCACGTACACCGCATTTTTACCGTACTAGTTCGAACCACCCTAATACGTTCGCGTACTTGTTAGTCTCCCTCGATCTAGACTCGGGTGCGGTCGCATTTTCTACGTTTTGCGACACTCTGCGCAAACTTTCGCGATCTCTCGCTGTCTATAGTGACTGGGGAAGAAAAAGGCATTGCCATGGATCGTTTCTTTTCCTGGTAACCTTCGGATCGGAGAAGTTCTTATAGAATTACTCGTTTGGTTATATAGAATGGACATTCCGATAAAATAATGTCGATGCTTTCTACGTATTCTTATGTATGTATGTATGTATGTATGTATGTATGTATAACAATCGGACGTGGAAGCTTTCTCGTGTTAGGTACGTAACGTAATATTATTACGACAGTCATGCACTTATGTAAAAATATGTCTATGGCTCGAGTTAAAGGGGACCCTCCATGCGATCTATTTTTGTAACTTTTGTCGCTTCAATTATTCGTTTCTCGAGGAAGGCTATTGACATCATCCATATTAATTTACGATAATAATTATACTAATACAATAATGGTATATATTATAACGATATAAGGTAAGTATTTATAGAGACACACTTCACCGATTTCACGTTAAAATGAGACACTCTGTATAGCATTAAAAATATTATTTATTATATCGGTGTGCCTGTTTGTAAATGATAAACCCTCCTACCAGCAGAGTGTTAACTAACCGATAATATAAATTATTGAAAAAATCGGTACGGAAAAACTAACGTTCTGAAGGTGAGAAAAAAGATTCTAAAATATGGACGAGACGATTCATATTTCGCGCATAAATTCACGCGGGCCGGAGTGCGAGGCAAGAGGGTTGCCGTGATCTAACACTCGTGTCTAAGGCGCTACTCGCGAAATCGCGTGCTCGCGTGCAATCAAGATATCGGATTACGATTCCACGTCGGAACGGGCATCTGCATTCGCCGATTGCACACAACGTTCGATGTACCTGGACACATCTACGGGCACCTATACGAACGCGTCATTGTCTAAATTTGCATTACTTCGAGCAACGTTCGAATAACCATAGTTATCGATCGATCTCCTTAAAATCTAAACGCTTTCGTATTCAAGGTCACGCGATTTGTTTAAATGGTTTTTCAGACCGGTGTAAATAGCAACGTTTTTAATTAAATTTACAAAAAAAAACATATTAAAAACATATCACGGAGAGTTGAAAATGAAAATTTCGTTTCTACCGTAGCAATAAATTTCTCTCCGAAACACGGCCCGACGATTCACAGTAGTTGATCATCTTCCAAATCGTGCTGCTAGATCGTTTCGCTTGTTTCCTTCACGATAGAGTTCGTTACATAAAAAGTATCGAAGAACAGTCGCCCGATTAGGATCAGAAATCGTTGTTGTTACGCCAGTACGTAAGGGGCGCAAAATAAGTTACACTTTGTTGTTCGTTAACTATGCAAGACTTTCCTTTCCTTTACAGGCCAATACCGGAAAGGACGGAGCGAGAGCAGTCTTGCGTGAACGACATCCTCCTGCTAAATGTCTACGTACGAAGTCACCGTGGAGGAGGAGGGAACTTTGCTTTCCGGAAAAGTGCAACATCGAATGATACTTCGTCGTGGGGAAATGTCATTGACGTGATTCTTGCAGAACGATCGACGGAAAGTATGATTGGTAATTTGTCTGTAAATATTGAATATTTAATTAATTATAATATCTGACACGCTTATTTAACCCTCTACGAATGCCAAACCAATTTTTTCAAAATTTCTCCAAAAGAAAAATCAATATCTATTTTATTTAATTAAACAAATATTTTTCGGGCATAACATGAATTTATTGTGCACCTGTTTTTACCCGTTTTTGCTTAAAAATAAAAATAAGAATTGCATGTTTTATTATTAATCAAACTTATTATTTAATGATTATTATGTAAAAAATCTGTTCAGTCCCAGATCGTACCTCTGTCTCTGAGATAAGACGGCTTCTTCGGGATCGTATCGTATTGCTGTTTGCCCGAAAACGATGTCGATGTTGATGTCGGTGTACTACTTGTGCTAGAATCAGTCACGGAATCGGACATAATCAGCGCGTGCTCGCTTGTCTTCGTTGGCTGTGAGTCCTCCATCAGGAAGATTTCAAGAACTCAGAAGATAAGTAAAAATCGAGGAAAGCGATCACAGGGATCGGGTCCTTGAGAATATCCTAAAAACGTGACACACGATAAAAAAAATAAATAAATATTACAATTATTGTAACAATTGATAAGAAAACAACACAGTGACTTAATGATTCAAGACGATCGACTTACCAGCTCGCGATAAGGGAAGATCGGCATGAAAATTGTAAATTTCGCGACGATAGCGTATACCATTGTCCATTAGAGAGAAACATTCCGTAAGAGATCTACTTTCGAACGAAATGATCTTATTGTCCTCCTTCGACCGTAAAGATCCAACTCCAGCACCTCGTGCGTGACGAATTAAAGAAAGAGAATCCTTTTCCAGCCGATGAAAATAAATTACAGCCGTGTAATTCGGGTAGCTTTCGTGCCGAGTCTCTTTTCAACGTGCCATCGCCTATGGGAAATCGATTAGTATTATTTCGCAGAAGATAAACGTCGTTGCTCCTCGTCGGACGATCACTTCGCGCTGTTACCGATAATTTTAACAATAAATCGAGCAACAACAAATAAAAAAAAAGAAACAAGTAAAGGAAAAGGAAAAGATTTGACTACAAAAATTCGAACGTTTGGTTAAACAACATCGAATGGCTTCTCTTCTATCCTTCCGCTTTCTCGTGCAGCTACTATCGGACTAAGCTGCTGAGCTCTAAATTCACTTTACAACGAAAGATGCTAAGATTAGGATACATTTTTTTCCACTTTCGTGACTTAACTTGCAACATGATATATCATCAACGTTCGATACGATGCTCTCGATATCGGTGAAAGCTACCGGTGTCTTTAACAACCCTAAAATTCAGGATCACTGGGTTACCTACTCTTCGAGGACTATCTACCCACCTAGAACAAATCGAAACTATTAAGAAATATTATACAACGTACAAGGGAACTAATTGAAAGCTAGTAATCGTAACAGGAATAATGTTACCCTGCCCGTGAATCTCGCAGCTACTTATCCTCAGCTTTTCCGAGCTCGGCTCTGTCTTACCTCGTGTTCCTACGTATACGACTGGAAGAACTAACGAATATGCAAGGTAGACCCGGGTGCTCGTGTTCCACTCTCAGTGTCTACGTACATAGATATAACGTACACGTACATCTGCATTGACCTGTGTTAACTGACAAGCTGGCGCCGGCAGTTTGGATAGCGATAATAATTCTAACCAACCCTCGCGATTCGAGTTCATCCCCTTTTACCCACTTCCAACGTAAATGGCGCCTTATACGTTGCGCCTACCACCTCATACGCAAGCATCCTAATTATCTCGCGTTCCTGAACTTCGTATTTCTTGCTCGACTAAATGCTTGCGGTTGCTGAGCGTCGGTGATTCTTTACGAGGAAATTTCCTTCCAATGGAATTCGATGAATTAATTTCGAAGGAAAGAGGAAGAGGAAGAGGAAGAAGAAGAAGAAGAAGACGACGAAGAAAAGAAGAAAGAAAAATAATTGATCGCTCTTCGAAGTATATGAATTGTATTTTCAAATTGTTAATTTGTAAAGTTATTTAAAACAGTAAATAAATGGGTACTTAAGAGTTGAATCAAAAATATGTGTTGCTTTCCTTTTATTTTTCTCCCATTTCCTTGACCACTCAGACGTATTCGAGTCACACGAGCAACTGGTTTTTCGAACTTATCTCGCCGCGCTTTCTGGCGAATGTTACGAGTCTGATTGGTCGATAGATAAGGCGCGAAAGTTCCCGCGAATACAAATGCCCGTGTAATCTTCTTGATCGATCGTTCATAATTAGCTTGGAATTAGATCGAAAGCGAGGATGAATCGGGGAATCTTATCACGCGAATAAAACATATTCACGAGGCTTCGTTCCAAAGGAGTTTAAATGAAAGATATTGACTTGCGTGTGTGTGTGTGTGTGTGTGTGTGTAATGAAATTGATTTTGTTATTGTAGACAGGATAGGAAGCTTCTCGCGTATCCATAATTACCAATTTCCTGGCTGCCGTTCGTGAGAATAAGATTACGTGATATAACTATGTAAGTTCAAGTTCGAGTTTGAAATAGATTGCACGTGCAGCCTTTTAAAGTTCAAAGCGTTCCACCTTTCGATACTTTTGCAATACTGATTTTCGATAGGATTATTTTTCTACTATTTTTTTCTTTCTTGAAAATTAAATTTTGCAAGAAGCAACATACGACGATTAATAAGTGCGCAAGTTACCTCATCGGGTAATTTCAGAGAGAGAGTGATAGTACGAAACGAAGTAATGTAAGTTCCGTGCGCACTTACGTGACTCGGTGCAATAATCGTCAAACTGGAACTGCTTACACACCTACGGGGAAACATTTCTTAGAAAAGTATTGATAAGATGATCTAAGTAAATATGTAGTACTTGCAAGGTAGTCGGTTGAAATTTATCAACATTACACTATATCGATCGAAACCTTACCGATTCTTGAATAGAAAATTTCTAATGATTTCGGTGTGCAGGAAGATACACCGTGTACTTTCGTATTTGATCGTTTTTTATTACCGATATAAATGCACTTGTTGAGCAGTCCATGAAGCTTAACAATTTGTTACTTCCTAATTACATTTTGATGTTTTTACAATGAAAACTATACAACTCATCTACAGAGTTCGAATCATAAAATTGTACGTACAATACATGTACATAGAATATTATTACTTATATTACAGTTACTTCGCCTTTTTCTTGTCGATAGATATAAACTTTTCCGTGGTAGATGTATGTTTTCGTTTTTTCATTTTTTTCGTATCGATGAATATATCTTCGTTCATCGGCTCGATAACTTTACCCATGGCAGTTTTTACAGTAGGCTCAATTAATTTTTTATGAGCATTCTCTGGAACAAAGTTTCGGCCGATCGGTGCCCTAATGCTAGCTTCAAAATCTTTAACAGTTGAGAATGGGAACGGTAGATCGTTTACTTGATGTTCCCTTATTTTGGCATTCTCCTCTTCGATTATTATAACATCGCCTTTGTTTTCATCTTTACGCGGAAGATCTTTCGGTACTTTTATAATAAATTGTTTCGTTTTACGAGTCGATGGTTTAATACTCGTTCCGCCCCAGGAGCCCCATCCCGGTAAGCTAAGGTCTATGTCCTCTGGTTGCGATTTCTTTATCTGTAAGTGAATTCGTATATTTTAGAAATAGAGAAATAAAAGCTGATACATGTTTGTACATTCTTATTATAATATTTATACGTACCTCCTCTTCTTTTTCTTTCCTAAATTCGTCGACCACATCGTCGTCAGCGAACGCTTCGCTTATTATATTGTGTTTCTCTTCCTCGCCCTCGCTATCGTCCAAAATATCGTCTCCACCAGTGACAACGTTTGGTAAATTAGTATGTAAATGCTTGGGCGTTACATTTATATACTTATTTGGATCTATATTCATATCTTTATCTTTAGAAGCGTTGGTGGTCGTTTCTCCCGTGCCTTTTGCCAAGTTCTTTAATTCTGTTAAATTTTTATCTTTCTTCGACGGTCCAGATGTGGTCATCTCTTCCATGGGTTTATCCAAGATCGGTTTTTGTTTTTTATTTCTAAACTCAAACCCCTTTGCGTCAAGCTCGTCTGGATCGGATTCGTTATTACTACGATTTTCCTTTTTCGCGTCAACGTTGAACTTTTTCTTCACGCGACTTATCTTCGTGCGAACTTGCTTTTGCAATTTTTCTTCCATAAAGTCAAACATTTCGTCTATTTTATCGGTTTCAAATATTGCATTGTGTTTTACGTTATTAGTACTTACAGGCTGTACATTCCAAGCGGATGTAGCAGCCACATTTAGTATTTTATCGTCGTGCTTTTCCATTGCAATTTCCTCTAGATCTTCATTGGATCTATGTACACCATTGAGCTCAATTTCTTCTTTCTTATCCACGATAGAAGAAGTTTTATCCTTTTTAATTTTATTCTTCTTGGTGATTAATTGTTTTTTAGGAGAAATAACTTTCTTATCTGTAAAGATATATTCTTGTTACATTTTATCAATAGAAATCTTTTCAACAAAATAAATATATTACATTTTTTACCTTTTTCTTGTTTGTCTTGTTTATCCTTACTATTTTCATGAGATATACCATTTGTTTGATGATTATTTGAGTCTTGATTACTTGATTTTGAATTCTTTTTGTCCCAATATGCACGATAACTTTTGACAAATTCATCGATCTCTGAATCGGTTTTTACTGCATTTACCCATGGATTTTCTTTGTTATTATTAGAAAGTAGTAGAGGCGTCGAGTCCTCTTCGTCGTTCTCGTCTTCACTACCATCCGCAACTTTTATTTTTTGAGTCAATTCTCTACCAATGGACAATTGCTGAGCAAGAACTTGACGTGTTTCTTTGTCATATTTGGCTCTGACTTGTTTGCTCTTTGCCCACTGACCGGTACTTTTATGTCTCAGGGACATTCGTTCTTCCGCTCTAGTTTTATCAAGCTGTGCAAGTTTTTCCAAAGCAGCCTGTGGATCCGACTTCTGCAATTCTTCAAATTCTTTAAGTTGTTTTTTAATCCTCTCTTTTTTCTGAATACGATGGAATTTTTTACTCTTTATCTTTCTTTGTCTATGTGCTTTTGCTTCTTTGTAAGACTAAAAACAACAAAAATAAAATCAAATGAATTTGTGTTTTATAATAGAAACTGTACCACAATACTATCACTAAACTTACACGATTAATCCTATAACAAATACCTATTTACCTGCATAGCTCTAATACGGGCAGCTTCTTTTCTCCTCTCCATTATTTCTTCTAATGTCATTGTAACTTTATCTTCTTTTTCTTCTACTTCTTCTGATTTTGGTTCTAATTCAGCTAATTGTTTCTCTAGATCAGATTGCACCTTAAATCTTTTAACAAATTGTGCAGTAAGTTCTGGTTTTGAAGGCCTTTGATTCAAAGGAAAATAAACTTTTTCTGCAGTTCTATTTTGTGAAATTACTCTATTCCATTTCTTCAATTCTTGCTTAGCTTTTTCAAATCCAACTACTCTTTTTATCTATAAAAAATAAGGAAATGTTAAGTAATATGATTTATGTTACTCTCTAACTTATTAAATATAGTAAAAGATTATACATACACGATCAGCAGCTGGTTTCTCTAATGGCTTAGGAAGAAGTTTTGTCTTTCTTTGAGCTGCATTAAGTTTTTTACTAATCTCTATATGATGTCCCTTACTTCCTAATGATTTTACTAAATTCTGAACAGATACCGCATCTTTGTCGGATATCCCACTTTTAACTAAATGAAACTCGGATACTTCTAACGTTGGTTCTGTTCTTTCTGGTTTCTTAACTCTGAAAAGGATAACAAATATTATTAAGAAATATAATTTCGTATCACAAAAATTGGACAAAATATAAAAAAGTAGATGAATAAAAAATACATAATGTAATACAATAACACACTAGAACTTAACCTATAAATCAAGATATTTACCTTTGTCCTTTATCTAATTGTGCTACTGCCTGAAGAAGTTTGGAATGAGATTCCGACACTTCTTGATCGCTTTCATAATCGATCTCCGATTCACCCATTTTATAATAAATTTTTTCCAAAATTTATTTACACACCGCTACTTGGTCGTGACATGTGGCGTGCACATGTACATCATCGGTCATGCGGCTTGCGCACGTTCTCTCGTTTAGTCCAAATTTAATGTTACCCGCCAACTTGATGTATGTAGTGGCCACACTTTCACGATTCTGATACGTCTGTCAAAATCGGAAACAACCAATGGAATGATTTGTTTAAAATCGTAGTACCTAGCTTTCAATGATCATGCATCATTCGATAAATACACACACGGTTTATATTTATTACTCCTCTTACAAAGTGTAATGTTGAAAAATAAATAATTAAATTATAGAAAATAACAAAAAAGAAAGGGGAAGAGATGTCATAAATTGTGCAATATTTTCATAAATCGATTTGGTTGTATGGAGTTCAAAATGAGTCTGCTTTTAATATCAACCTTGATTTGTATTTTAGAATACGTTATGCCGAATTTAATAAATTATGTGAGTATAAATAAATTGTTAACGTATCAACTGAAATTCTAATCGGATGAATAGCTGTGTTAACGTTTATATGTCAATTCTAAATGCATTCTTAAGGTTTGACAAATTATTCCTTTCTATTTACATTTGTTTTTTTCATTACAGATTACCGCATATTTATATTTAGGAAAAAAATATGAAACTGAACTACGTAAAAGCTTAATTGAATTAAGACAAGAAATGTCAAGTATTTCGATGGTAGATGAATTTTCTAAATACGCTAAGCTTCAACGAAAATATAATAAACTAGAGGTTACTTTAAAGGATATTGGTATGAAAATATATTACTAGGCTATATTTGTTAAACAGATATAACATAAAATAATTTATTATTTTCAGAAAATGAAAGATTATCTAATAGAAAAAAAGCAAGATTACTGATCACCTATGGTTTCCGTCTGATCAATGTAAGTATTAAATAAATATAAAATATTTAAATTATAAATTATACTTCCTATACATAAAAATTAACAAAGATTACTACTTGCATTATATTGTGTAATTATATTTAAGGGTATACTTATAATGATTCTTCTATATAAATACAACAATGAACCTGTGATAAAACTACCAAAAGATACGTTATGGCCGCTTAATAATTTTTTGAAATGGCCGACCAATCATGACGACTGCATTTCTTTAATTATGTGGTTTGTTATTACTAGACTCGCTATATCTAAGTGTACTCAAATTCACGTATCAAGTAATCATTAAATAAATTCATTTGTAAGAATATACTCTATGTGTATATATATGTATATGTCTATGTACATAATGGTTTATTGATCCCTCTTAATTCTTAATGGAACGGGATATTTAGAGAACAGAATGGGACAATATCCGTATGATAACAAAAAGTACAAGATACATTTAACGTTTATAATAAAATAAATACTATGTAAATAAATTATATTAACATAATCTGCTTACTTTATTATAAAATTACAAATTTTGTACTAGTATACACTGTTATCTTTGTACAAAAGTTATTTCAACAACAACAAAATACAAAAATATTAGAACACAGCTAGTTCCTCATTTATTTTAAATTCTTGTTGTATTCTTTGTTCGATCCGAGGTAATAACATTCTATCAGTTTGTAAATTAAAACTGACATATACAGGTTTACCCAATTTTTTTGTCAATCGCTTAGCTATGTTGGTGGAAACTTCATCTGCCACCGAACCAATTATTTTTGTAGCAATCGGCACTGATTCATATTTCGATTGCAATGCAAAAGCAAGATCATTCATGGCAGAGTTCGTAGCATCTCCAACCCATAAATATAAACAATCTTCCATTTTTATAATATGACAACTGATGCTAACCTCGCCAACCTGATCCACGAATTTGTGGAACTTAAAACTGCAAGGATATTGTTTGCACTGATCTGCTTTTACATCATCAGCCATATTTTCTTTGTAATTATTCGTTTATTATATATTTCTAATAATATTATATTTTTCTATAACAAACAATGCAAATTCAAGTTTGATTACAATGCATATTCCTTCGAAGAAGCCGATATTCACCGCTCAAACTATGTAGCAATCGTAGCAATGTGTTAACACCTTTCCTGCAAAATGTTTGGTGAAATTTGGTACGCGAAACTGATTGGCTCGTGTATAAAGTCACGATTTGATCACAATGATAAAATCTTATTAAACGTAAAATAATGTAAGAAAAAGCTTAGAACGAAGTTTATATTGAATAAATATAGTAAAATTAATGAAATTTCCTTTAAAGATATCCATTAAAAGTAGTTATAATAATTGTATCCCCAGTATGTCTAGTAACGCGACCAATTTATAACACGACTACGTGTAAGATTTGCGAACACTTCGCGAAAGGCATACAGATGCCAAGCTCGGTCATAGAAGCTTAGAGTCCTTGCAGTCAGTCTAGTAGACCCCGTTTTCGTTCATCGTGGCGCGCAGGCGCAACAAGATCTTCTGGTTAGAGTATCCATTTTGATCACATGTGAGTATCTCGAGCTGTTCTCGATTTCGGTGAAAACGAATGGTGCTAATTGTCTGAACGAGCGAAGGAAAGTTAAGAATTCGACAGTGAAACATCGGCTGGTTCGTATCGATACGACAGTGTTAACTAAACGTCGGGAATAAAAATATGTCGCCGGTCGTGGCGATGACAACGGGCCGCTGGCAATGTGGCTAAAACTCTTTCGCGCCATCTTCGCACGAATTTCCTCGAAATACGCGACGAGTAACGATAAAAATACGTCGGACGTCAATTTTTTTCTTTCTACATTCATATACGTGTCAGTTTCCAGCGGGTTCTCGACTAATTTACGTTTCAACGCTTACGCGAAAACAATCTTTGGTTAGCCTACATATATGCTCTTGCATTCGATGTTTCTTGAAAGAAACGTTCACCCGGTCATCTTGTTTTAAGGTAGTCGTCGGGTTCATTTTTCGAATCAAACGTTGTGCGAAATAAGTGTGTATTTTAACAAAAATTCGATTCCGAAGCGTCGAACTCAATACCGGATTTTATCGTCGGTATGCCACATGGTCGTTTGCCCGACTATCCCACTAGCTTTTATTCTAATAAAAACATTATTATAACCGTTAGACGCGCGTGTTTCGTGATTATTTACATATTTTAACGCCGGCTATATATGATGATCTGTTTGATTCTACCATTTTCACTAACTTTCCAACTGCTTGTTATTGTAGGAAAATTGCTTATACCTAGAATATTTAGTTTAAAACTCACGCGATGGTGGCAACTCTGTGCTACTGTTAAATTTTTCATTTACATGGCCAAAGAGTCATGGTGTGTTTTAAGCACCATATGCTCTTTTACATTAGTCGTGTAACAATATCTGTATTAGGTTTAGCAGGCATGAGAATATAATAAAAAGATTATATTCTTTTGCTGTATTATCATATGGTAAAGTTAGGAAAATAGTGTTAAATCTGTTCTTTACTTTTAAGATTCATAATGTCAAAGTTTAACACGATTTTACATGCAAAACAAATATTAAAACATGCAAAGATATGATGTTGCTTGTATCTATCATGTTTTTTGAATCCAAAAAGATTTTTAAATTTACAATTACAACAAATTTGATTTCACCATTCGTTCGACGTACCAATATACTAATGATGCACTATGTTAAAATAAAATAATTATTCCTTTATGAACAGACCCACACAATTTACAATGGCAGACATTGAGGATACTCACTTTGAGACTGGTGACTCTGGAGCATCAGTGACATACCCTATGCAGTGTTCTGCACTGCGTAAAAATGGTTTTGTCATGTTAAAGTCTCGACCTTGCAAAATTGTGGAAATGTCAACTTCCAAGACTGGAAAACACGGTCATGCCAAGGTTCACCTTGTAGGTATTGACATATTTACCTCAAAGAAATACGAAGATATTTGCCCCTCTACACACAATATGGATGTGCCGTTTGTTAAGCGGGAAGATTACCAGGTAATACTAATTCTTTCTTTTCTACTTCTTCTTTCTATGGTTATTTTATTCGTTAGTTCATTTATATAGTACAACAAGATAACTAAATTCATTTATACAGATATTATTGTATATTGTCAATATTATAGTTTATTTCTGTTTATTTCTATTTAGCTGACAGATATATCTGACGATGGCTACCTATGTCTGATGGCTGATAATGGAGATCTTCGTGAAGATCTTAAAATACCAGATGGTGAATTAGGAGCTCAATTACGTGCTGATTTTGAAGCAGGAAAGGAATTACTTGTAAGTACTTTGAACTCTAATAATTCATAATTCATGTAGCTGTATTGATCCACTAAATTTTCTTCTGATAAATGATTACAAAGAAAGTATGTTTTAAAACAATGATATGTAAACAAAGCTCATGTAGAAGTTTTATAAATGCTGTACATATCTGGATAATGGTGTGTACAGTGATGCTCCAGTGAATTCTTAATTTGTAAGTTTATTTTTTTGATTTGTTTAACAAAACAAATATTCTCAATATATGTGCAATAGTTTATAGTTTTTATCTCATTAATAAACAATCAATTGAATTCCTTTTATTAAATTACACGCATACTTTTTCATTTGCTTATAGAATATAGAACAATCATTGATTATAATATTCTGTTATATTTTTTCAGTGCACTGTACTAAAAGCTTGTGGCGAAGAGGTGGTAATTGCCATCAAAACCAACACTGCCCTCGACAAATAATTGTGTTCAGTTTTAATCGTACACAACCAAACTACCCGCTTAGCCAATCGACACCTTATCATTGGTAAAAAAAACATAAGTCAACAGTTCCAACCAACAGCAGTTCAGCAGCGGACAAAAACATCTTTTTATCAAAGTAACATCTACTTACTTACTAATATTCAAAACAAAACACATGCTAAAGTTTCTAAGCAATGTAAGACAAGAAGAGCTGGGTTTATGGAATTCGCAATACCCAGTTTTAGACATACACAATTGCATACACACACAGGCACACACATACGTTGTTTGTTATACAAAAGATACAACTTTTCAACAAAGAGTTGATTAAGAAATAAAAATTGAAAAAAGCCTTTACACATCCTCGATTTTTTTTTTTTTGAGACTTCAGTATTCAATGTGTGAAAACAACTTATGTAAAAATCACAACAGCTTTCTAACTTAATATACACGTAAAGTAAACAGACACATATTGCTGTTGAAGACCAAGGTTGAGATGCATTCTATAGTGCGGAACAATTTTTCATATGAATCCGATAAATTTTTAGGTAATAATAATATTTAGCATCATTTCAAATATATAATTTTATAAATTAGTACCGGCACACAATACAATAATGTAGACATCCTACATATTGTTACTAATAACTATAGAAATAACTTGTAACTTTTCGTATAAGCTTTACAAGCACAGAATGCTTACAAAATGCTTTTATAAGATATAAATGCATAATTTTTAGCTGTAAAAGTATTGTTTGAGGAACAAGAAATAAGTTTTACAAGAAGTAGCATAAAGGAATTAAGTTATAGTTATGCAGAATATAATCTCATTTCTTTACAATTTGCCTAAGCTATTTGCGATATGTTCTTGTAACATACAACAGTACTTCTTTCAATAAACATTTTTTACCATGAATCACACGACTGTTATATCATATAAGTTATCAATTAAAAGTAACTGTCAGTGAGATATGGCAAATTTTAATTTTACCTACACAAAATCATGTTATTAGCCTTTTTTATTACAATGTAACATGATTTACGACTTTGTCATAAGTAAAATATTTATATTTATTATTCCAAATATTGCACTTATGGTAACGAATAATTACTTTCAAAATATCTTTTTATACATAGTATCCTTCTCATTAATTATTCCAATTATTTATACCTCGTTTCTGTATTATGTACTCACCCTATTTTCTTCTTCATATCATTCTCTATGATCGTATTTATATAAAAAATTGTTCCGGAAAGCAGTCTGAAGATCTAGATTAATATACAATGAAACTTGATATTGATATAAGACCGTAACCAGAGCTTTTATGAGAAGGTATGTTGTGTGCCCCTTACCTCTCACATACTGTCATGCTAGATTCTAAAAGCATATATTTTTCTGTTTCAATATTTTCTATTTTCCAATTGTCATTATTATTTCCTTAAGATCTTCGTTTGTCACTTTTTTTAATCAACATACATCATCCTACCAAAGTACTATATACCAGCATAATATTGAAACTGCTATAAAGGTATTAACACATGTTGTACGAACTCTCAACAAAGTATTACAAACTAGCTAATGTCATATTTTATCAGTGATGAGAACATTTACCATTGACATCTTTGTAGAATATATGAGTAATCAAAATTTCAGAAGATATGCCTTCCTTGAGATCTTTGGTTCATTGCACAGTGAACAACCTAACATTTATCTATTATAATCTAAATGAGCAGAAATATCTAATATTACTATCAAATAAATCAGCATCTGTATTCCAAATGTGCTATGTTGGACCAGGTTCATATTCTTTAAATGTGCTTTGTTATGGACAGTGGCAGAAGAATGGAGGAAAGCATAATGATATCACGTGACATAAAAAATTACGTGAATGCCTAATAACAAATATGAGATAGATCTCTAAGAAAAAAATAAAGCTCAAGTTCTTTTATGTTGAATTTTGAGCAATTGCATTTTTTAGAAATATTTAACTTTTTTTTTAAGAACAAATCCTGGTGTCATCTTAATAATGTAAATGTTAATTAAATTTCAAATGATCTGTATTGTGTATTGTGTGTCCTAAATGTCATTGTACTGCTAAAGATTATAATTATTTAAAACTTTTCATAAAAGGCAGCATTTTTGAATTTTAATTTTTATGTACTTCGATGAGATTAATAAACTTTATAAAGCAATAATTTTTTTTATAATTACCAATTTTGATGAAAGGTGACACCAAATAAATAATATAAAAAAAAAATACTAGAACAACACTTTATTGTGCAACATTTAATAAATTTAAATGATACTGCAAAACACGATCTTAGAATTGACAGTGACATTATCTTTTTTAAGCTCAAATAGTTAGTTATATAACTTTAAACGAGACATTTCATTTCTTATAATAATGAAGAAACAAACAAGCAAAAACGCACTGTCAGCCTTTTGAATATGAGGGATCATATTGTTTGTAATGGAGAACCTGTGTTACATGACACACACAAAATTGCTAATTACATAAAAGTGGTATTGGGTTAAAGGAATGAATACAAAAATCATACTATATGCTACATTAAAATTAATTTATTATAATGATTATATGTACTTTCTACCTTTTGAGGAAATTGTTCTCTGTGGTGGCAGTGCAATAGCGAAACAAGAAAAAAAGTTTGAAAGTTAAATAGAAATAAATGGTGCGTTTAACACAAATATGCCTTATTTTAGTAGACTAGTACATTTTGCCAGAGTCTCTCAACATTTTGATAAAACGAATTTGATAATGAACTGTATTAAACAATGTTTGGATACTCTGAGACAAATATGTGTGTTTACTTTTTTGAAAGGGTATTGTCATGGAACATGGAAGTATAATATATTAAAGAATTGCAGACTTGAATTTTGCCACATTATTGCAGCGAGAAAAACTGTCTCGACAACTCTACTTATCACTTGTAAAAAGTGCCATTTAGTACCACTTTGTTTATGATCTAGAAACATTGTGGAAAAAGCAACTAAATA
Organism: Odynerus spinipes; assembly: GCA_032403825.1. Lineage (NCBI taxonomy): Eukaryota > Metazoa > Arthropoda > Insecta > Hymenoptera > Vespidae > Odynerus > Odynerus spinipes. Next base: position 1,924,985 of record JAIFRP010004408.1, read on the forward strand.
ATATACAATATAAATTGCAATATGACAAAACAATGTGTCATTGCTATGAATAGATGCTACAAGCAATATTCCAGATTCCAATTAATTTTGTAACCATTATTTTATATTTTTTGAATGTTTATGGTATAATGTTGCGTACATAACATTTAAAGTAACCTGAGCAACTATTTGTTGTGTATTACAAATACTTAACAAGAATAATAAAAATTATTTTCTTCCTTTACTGACACGTGTCAAAGGAAGTTTGGTTGTCAAATTTTTCCATAATGAGATAATACGTACAAAATTCCTAAAAAATGCGTTTACTTGTATGAACACATTCTGATATTATCTTTTCTAACTTTATTACAGATAAAAAAAAAAGAAATGTAACGGTTGGAAAAATATCTACAATCTTCTTTTTTTCTAATTCATTCTTATATACAAAAAAACTATGATCATGACTAATGTCAATAACTTATTTTAATGCAGAAGAAGTATATACAAATTTAATATGATATTAGTTGATAAATAAAAAAAGATTACTTATTAAATATTAGTCCAAAGATCAGGTAAGTTTAGTTCTTAGCTTACTTTCGTGTATTCTTCGACATTTCTTCTTCTTATTTCTTCGACTATCTTTTATATTATATTGCAAGTATTATATATACACGTATTATTGAATCATCTTTAAATTTCAAAACTTTGTTAGCGATTATAGGAATAATGGCCTTCTTACCTGTAACACATATATTCTGTAAGCACGAATAAAGACTGAGGAAATATTAATAACTTAACTTTAATACTAAGGCGACTTCGAAGATACAAACAGACGAAATTTGTTGCTACTCTTTTTCTTTTTTTAAATTATTGGGCTCTGCATTATTTACGATAACGTGGAATCAGACTGTTTTATTGTAGTAAATGTATTTAGTATCTGCATTAATAAATGATGAGTAATATACGTGAGAAAAATACTACATATAATCTATATTATTAAAGATTGTAAATTCTGTAGAAATGCTGCTACATTACCACGGAAATATACGCTTGATACGAAAAATTTCAGGGTATAGTAAATACATCTAAAGAAATTTTTCTTGAAGACGGTATTAATCAAACGCTTAATAACAAAGTTACTATTCATTAAGTGTACTCTTCATTATTGTATAAATTTATGACAAGAACTTTAAAAAATAGTCCATGAAGTTCAATGAATGATATGCTATTTTATTAATAAAGTTCTGGCATACGTTGATTGCATGTGGGTAATATAATATCCTGTTAATGTAATAAATCTGGAAACACAAAAATATGAAAACTTCTAGCCTGCCCTTTATAAAAGTTTTCAGAGTAAAACTATTATTTCAATAAAGTACCATGCAGAGAATGAAGTAACAGTCCAGCTGTATTAAATTAATTGTATTTTCCAAATGAAGTTTTTTTCACTTAAAAATCTGTGTTATTAATTCCTTGTATATTGTGTAATAAATAGAAAAAATTGCTATCGCTGAAGAAAGAGAAAGTATATCTGCAATCTAAAAATTATATACATTTTCCAAATTATTATTATTATGTTTGGATTTCAAGTGTGGAAGATATTTAAACCATTAGTCCCAAAAATATGTAGTTTTTAATTTTGGCACCACGTGCAAATGATTCTATTAAAAACTTTTGATCTAAATGCACTATATTTGAATATATAAATTCCATTAGTTTTTTAGTCTAAAGTTTTTTAAATTTGACTAAACTAGGGTCTTTATAAGTACACCAACCCAGATAACAATATGCGTGAAACATAATATCAGTATGCTTTACATACCTGATTGATTATCTTATACAAGTGCAATTGTGATTTTTTTACTTGCATAAATAGGTGAACAACCAAACAGATGAAACATACTATATCAAAAAATCAATACATAATTACATACTATTGTCACACACATGCAAAATATAGGTACTGAATACAAATCAGTACAGACACAAATTTTTTTTTTTTATAAAGAGCAAGATTATATCTTGATCATATAAGAAAATAATACCCTTGCATATTATGCCATCTGGGAAATTAGTGCATAATTTAACAATATTAATATAGACACGAAATAGATATTATATATATTCAATTTATATAGCCCGATATATATGTACATATATATATAATTGGGTTGGATGAAAGCAAACGTAGTGTATTATGCTAAAACATCTTTTAGTAACAAATTCTGTTTTATTTATAGATATACATCTAAATCTACTAGTAACTGACTAAAATGTTGAATGCAAAACATGCTGAACAAAGTAAAATTATAGTTAAGAATAAACAAAAAATTAATATACAACTAAAAATGCCCCAGAATAAATCCTTTGCACTTTTTCACCTAGTGTAGAAACAACAGTGTTGCAATGAATTTGTGTATGTGTGATTTAAATTGTTTTGTTTTTCCTAATCACAATTATAATCAAAGCTTTCTTGTCCTTGTAATCAGTTATTAGCATTTCGCCTTTGTAATGCTGCAGCCAAGTCTTGTCTCAGTGCTGCTTGTTGCCTTTGGTCTGCTAAAGATTGCACCGATCTTAGACCGTTAACAATATCTTTAGTTTTACCAAAATAAATTTCATTAAGCGTGTTTCGAATCTTATTTTCCATATCTTCTACCATCCTGCCAATATTAGCAATATGAGGCGATGTTTCACTTATTTGTGCATCTTGCTCCACCTAAAAAAATAATTATAATACAAGTGCTATGTTGGATCTCTAATTGATTAAAACATGGAAATGCATACCTGTCTGGTTAAACTACCACCTAGGTTCATGGTACCAGAACCATGTTTATTTGTTTGTAACCACAACATCGCCGTCGATGTTAATTTATAATGTGCATTTCTACCGGTTGATTTTTCTTGCACTTCAACAACATGTATAGAATCCCAGCAACCTTTAATCTTTTTAGATCCATCACCAGCTTTTTTTATTAAAATAACTGCAGCAAAGCCATGATCAAGATCCCATAAATATACAGAGGACACACCACCTTCAAAGTAAAGTTCTCGATACTGATCAAATGCATGATTAGCATCTATCTCTAATTTTCGTAATCTTTCAGAAGGCATTGATCCATCTTCTAAAGGTGGATCGTACGTATTACTCCATGGAGATCTATAAGATAAAAATGATTACGATCTAACTCTATAAATAAACCAAATTTTTGTAGTATCTTTAAAAAGAAAATGTTTCAAATAGAATTTTTTTATAACAAACCTATAAGAGTCACCATCTCTATTGTAATCACACAGAAGATAGTCTTTCCCAGATTCTTTATCCTTTGCTATTTTTAGTGGTTGATCCACAGAAGAAAGCAAGTCCTCGCACAAGGAAGGAACTAAGTCTATAAGATCACTTAAATTCTTCTCAATTTGTTGAGGAGGCAACCTTCTCATTAAGTCTAAAGCACAGTCCATTTGTTGTTCAGTCTGTAACATTTTATAATAATATATAATTAAAAACTAAATAAATTATTATTTAAACTATAGAAACACTAACATCGAGCGCCATTTTGACATTTCTGCAAAGCAGGTTATAATAAAGTATGACCGAACTACACGTACGCAAAAATAAACTAAACTATTTGATCACATCTTATTAGAAGTCGTATAATAAACAATATTACAAATATAAATTTTACACCTTCTGTGTACGTCAACAGATTTAAAAGAAAAAAAAAATATTTGTAACTCACCATGATATAAGGTTCTGAAATTTTCAATTATATATTAAACAAAAAGTAAATCAAATTACAATAACACTATAAAATAGAATAATATAATAACAATCACAAAACTGTAGTTAATCTCTAACTGTTTTACTTGCATTCATAAAAAAACGAACATTTAAAGGGCGTGTCAAAGTGACCAGCGATTGGCTGGTTATAATGCGTTCCTAAAAATGAGGCTGATGTTCCTATGCAGTAAATGCAGAAACATAATCGCAGAAGGAAAGTAAGGATTTGTAAAATAAGCTTCTACTTTATTAAATAGACTTTGCATAGAAAATTTATAAAAATGTTGTAAACGTAGGACAATAATATATACAAAAAACATAATATTATCGAAAATAATATAATTAAAAGAAAAAGAAAAAGATAGTTTTACATATCAATTTTTATACTTTTACCGTAAAAAATCTATATCACTGCTTAAACTCAAACATTGTACACACTAAATCTTGTTTACTAAAAATTGCTTCATTTTAATTTCGCGCGAAAACCAGATGGAAACACAGTCGTCTATCCGAGTTCGGGATCAAAATAAAATAATTTGATTGGTGTTTCTATCCGATCAATCGTCATCGTCATTCGATTACCACGAAAACTTTTGAAGCAAATTGAGAACTTTCAAATTCGAGCATTTTTAAACACATAATTTAACAATGTTATTTCAACACACGTAATCTGTCTTTAATGTCGATAATTGCAACATACTGCAATTAAATATTTGTAACCATAAATCTAATATTTTGTATAAATCCTGCTTTAGGTAATTTTCGAAATAAAAGAAAGTCCAATAAGAAAATAGGAGTTCCCGGTTCATAATATCCATTTATTTAAATTATTTATAAAAATTGTCCAAACTAATAAGTAAATAACTTTTTATTATTTAACTGTATGGCATCGTATATTCAATGCCAATGTTTAATTATGTTCATAAGAAGTGTAATGAGTAAATTTCTTATTGATGTGGCGCTAATGAGCATTTCTTACGGTATCATTTCCTGTGAACTTTGGAATGTTCTTTGCTCGAACTTCGATCTTGATACTCACAGTTTCACGTTTCTGTTTTGATTTCAATCTTCGGAGATCGTGTCACCGACAAATACCACACCTTTGATGACCTGACAATGCTTTAATAAAGCATGTAGTATTCGTAACAATGCCAAATTAGGTAAATATACTCTAAAAACATAAACGTACCACTATTAAGATATTGTATTTAATTTCTCATTATCGCAATCACATAATTATTTGTGCACCTAATTAATGACTTAAAATAACTGAAACATGACTCGTATAGTTTAAATTTTTCTCAAAAAATTAGTTTTACTTAACAAACATTAACTATACTTAGATTAGGAATATTCGCAAGACATTAATACAATGAAAATAAAATTTTTGCAAAGGTGATTTCAGGAGTATTGTATGTAAGTTTCAACACTGCGTACATGATTTGCTTTATGGGGTTTTTTATTTATTTTTAAAGTATTCAAATTAAGTGTCTAAAGTATTCAAATTAAGTGATTACGTACAACCACCTATCAAATATAGTTATCTGTTTAGATCTTATTGATAGATAATGCTGTAATAAGTACTTGTGTTAAATACCATCTAAAGTTAGTATATCTAGAACATCTTATATAATGTCTCAATTAAATGAAGATATATAATATAACTCCGCTTACAATTAATTTAATCATATTCTGTCATAATTATAAAGTGCTGGTTATCATGCTTATCAAACATTCTATTCTAAGAACAAAGAACATAATATAAATGTCTACAGTTTATCAATTTAATGTAACTTATATGGTTAGTAAAACATTTAATATTTTTTAGCATAAATTCATATGTTGTACAAAAATTGTACAATATCATTTTATCAATGTATTAATAATTTTGTTTTAGATTGAAAAATAAGTATATGTCTTCTATAAAGCACACGTATTAGAAATAATAAATTACAATAATGGGTCTCCTTTCTTCATTACAAAGATCATCAATTGTACATCTTATGCTTGCCATTACATTTTTTACATCTGGCTTAATAATAAATTTCTTCCAATGCATTTTATACTTTGGACTTAGACCTTTCTCTAAGTATCTTTATCGGAAGATCAATTATTATCTTTGTTATTCATTTTATAGTGGTAAGTTAATAAGATTCAATATTTAGAAGAAAACAAAACATTGGAAATATAATTATATTTAATATATACTTTTTGTTTCTAGAATTAGTATATATGGCAGAATGGTGGTCTGGAACAGATATTGTACTATATATAGATAAAAAAGAGTTCGACAAGTATTACGGCAAAGAACATGGGTATCTTTTAATGAATCATAGTTATGAAGTAGATTGGTTAATGGGATGGGTAGTGTGTGACCGTATGAACTTATTAGGGGTAAGTAATGAACCGTTTAAAGAACACTTAAAGAACAACAAAAGGTATTTTACATACCCTGGAAAATTACAGAATTGCAAAGCATATGCCAAGAAATCAATACAGTATATTCCTACACTGGGATGGGCTTGGAAATTTGCAGAAAGCATCTTTTTAGAAAGAAATTGGAATAGGGACAAAAATGTTATAGGATGTCAAATTAAAGAATTAACAGAATATCCTGATCCAATGTGGGTAAGTAATCTTTAAGAATGCATACTGTATCTTGAAACACATTAAAATACTAATAATTTTCAGCTTCTTCTGTATGCAGAAGGGACACGTTTTACAGCTAAAAAATTAGAAGCCAGTCAAAAGTTTGCCAAAGAAAAAGGTCTACCAATCTTGAAATATCATTTAACTCCACGCACAAAAGGATTTACTGCTAGCATACCACATATGAGAGAAAAGATACCAGCTTTATACAATATACAAATAGCATTTAAAGAAAGTGATCCTATCAAGCCTACCATGACAAATCTCCTTTTAGGAAAAAAGGTAGAAGCTCATATGTATATACAGAGAATACCTATAACAGAAGTACCAGAAGGAGAGGAGGCTGCCGCTGAGTGGTTGCACAAAATATATCAGGAAAAGGTTTGATATTTTGAAATTTAAATTCATATAAAATAATTATATGATGTTATGTTGATAATTTTGTTAGAGAAATTTTAAAGCATAATTTATTTCTCTAATGTTAGGATCGCATGGCAGAAAGTTTCCATGAAACTGGTGACTTTTTCACAAACAGTGGTGTACCCAAAGTAGATTCATTTAAGTTGAAAAGAAGGTATTATTCTTTGATCAATACCTTATTTTGGGCTATGGTGGTATTAGTACCAATGTTATATTATCTTGTTCAACTCTTTTTATCCGGTTCAACTGTATACTTTTCTATTGGAGCGAGCATTATTCTTTTCTGTAAGTATCTAATCATTTTATGCAAATACTACCTGGAATACAACATGGGTGACAACTGATTTTGTTTTCTTTTATTTTCCAGTTTACCTGCTAATGTACAAAACAATTGGAATGTCTGAGATAAGTAAAAGTTCATCTTATGGAGCCGTTGATGCAAAGAAAGTAAAATAAAATTCTAATTTTTACTACATAGAACATTAATATATATCAGAAAAGTGTCAAAAAATTATTATTTCACAAATTACAAATGACCATATTCAAAATCAATACGCAAGTGAGGCTTTATAAGATGTATACTTATGTTTCTGTGTGATCATTCTTAAATATTTTCAGTATAGATTATATATATTAATATATTCATATGTATCTACCTTATACAAGATTTATATCTTTTTGTGTTAACTTTTTTTCGTATACACTAACTGTTATTGTTAATAAATGTTTTAATCCCATGTTATTGGTAAAAGATATTTAATTTTTATCTCCATGGGTAATTGTTTCATGATGTTTTTCTTGGTAGCCTTCAATAGGTTTAGCAATATATTTGACGGTCCTTAATTTTCCTCTAGCATCATAATAACCATAGTGGCCCTTTACCGTACCATCATTTAAACGTTCTTCTAGTCTATATTGTCTGTTTTTTCTACAAAAATTAAATGTATTAATGATAAACTATTAAAAATATACTTTATATGCTCAATATACCAAGGATTTTATTATTTTGAAACCTTACCCAACTCCAGTATCAAATCCGAAAATATAGGTTTTGGGACCCTCGTGTCCTTGTATTTGAAATTCTACTCTATCTCCGTTAGGTGAAATTTGTGATAAATTGGTAGGTGATGTTTCTTCATGATTACTTTCGTGTTTAGTTTGATTTTTTGTTTTTTCCTATAAAAATAATTATCTATACTTTTTTTTCAAATAACAATTATATTTATTTGATTTTCTTTGTTTTTCATAAATGTCAAGCCGAGATTATTATAAAAGTTTTATTCTTTATTATTTCTTACCTCTGTTAAGTATGCTGGTGCATGATCGCGTATATAAGATGTCTGATCACTGTCCTCAACTGGATTATTCTTTACTAACTTTTTCCCACTTTTAGCCCTATGATTTTGTATATTACGTTGACTGTTATCTTGTTCCGAATTTGTATGTTTCAGTGTTTTTTTCCTTCTATTAAAATAAGTATAATAATCTTGAGTTGTTATCATCGGTGGAACTAAATTTATTATCGGTATCTGGTTATGATATTTTGCTACGTTGTTTTTCAAATTTGAATTTAACTTTTTCTCCGCATCTCTGCATGTTCTTCCAAGTTCGCATTTATGTGCTATATTTTTTGAAATTTGATTTTTAAATTTGGTCACCTGCGCATCTTTAAAATCATTTGATTTAAATTGCGGTATACTTCGTAAATTACTTTTTGATATAATTTTATCACCGTGTATTTGTAAATAAAATGAAAAAATTATAAGAATCCCGATCAGCTGTAATTAAAACAAATACAGTTAAATATTTATGTAATAATTTTTTCCTCGTAGATTAAATGCTTGTAGAAATAATGTGAAAGTAGTACACTTTTTCCTCAAATTTCACACTGTCATGGTTCATTACATTTTACGGTCAATAACTGTAATACCTCTTTGATTGAAAGTTACTTATATTTTTATTACTATACTCACATATATATTTTATAAATAAATTTAAATGTAATAGATATATACTTACAATATATGTTATTTTGTACATTATGTTTCTTATAAGAAAGCATAAACTAGACTGTAGCTCTCTGTTCCATGGGACATACTCAAATAAAGCATTGTACTTTCCAATATCCCCCACTAGATTTGACTTTATAGAAGTACTTCTTTCTCTATTGGAAAGAATAGTATTACTTGTAATATTCTTCTCACTCAATTTACTTTACATAAGATTCATTCTGAAAATACAAGAGAGCGAGAGATGTTTGTAAAATATACTTTATCCTATTTAATGATGATTACAAATTTGTTACAATGATGCAGCCGACAGACTAATGTTGAAACAGGAAGAATTAAATGAGCCATGTCTCCACAGTATTGTACATTATTAGATGGAGTAAGGAAATGTCAATTAAAGTTGTGGCAATCTAATTAGTCTCTCTTATTAATTCAAACATCAGTACAATAGGCTTTTGTTGTTTATATAGGTAGTTGTATGGATCAGAACATATATTACGAGATGCAGATTCTTCAATCAGTACATGGCAAAATGAAGTTCCACTTTCCAGTCCTATTTTGTTTCACTTTGATATCGTGTTTTCATCTTGGTATGGTAAGTTGAAAACTATTTTTTTAGAAGTTTCTAATATGCAAATGTCTGTAAAAATAACTAAACATTTACTTTGTCTTTTATAGACCCTAAGATGTCAGTCTCTTAGTCAACAAACTGATGATCGGTTTGAGAGAATCTTGAACACTTGTAAAAGGCGATACTTAAAACATAATAGCTATGATAGTGATTCTTCTTCAAATGAAAGCAACACATCAGAAAATTCTTCTGACTCTGATGAAGATAGCTTTGATAACAAGTTTCTTGTAAAAAATAATAGCAGATATTATACTAACGAATTTTTAAATGAGCAAAATGATAGGTAATAAATTAAAAAATTACCTTTTTATATGAATTAGTTAATTTATTTCAACATTATCTTATTCTTTGTTCTACTAATTTTAGAAATAATAGAGCTGGTCAATCTACAAGAAATGGCAATACGCAATCATTTAGTTCTAATAACGCAAATGAAAGATCAACAAATTCAGAAGACAATTATAGAGCAAATAATTGGAGAACAGCAAATTCCAACTGGGGAAATATGAAAAATTCGGGAAATAATCGTAATTATCAAGAGAATCGTAATCAAAGGCAAAATGATTCTGTAAGCTATACTGAGAACCTGCAATATTAAAAATATTTTGTTTATCATAGCTATAAAATTTTAGTACTAACATATACTAATTTTTATTATGTGTAATATTACAGTGTGTTATTCAATGTTTCTTCAACGAATTAAACGTCGTAAGTATCTAATAATACAAACATTGAACATATATGTACTTTTCAACTGATTTGAATTATTCATAAAGGTTGACCACAGGGGCTATCCAATGCAAGACTCTGTGATACAAGTAATGACAGAAAAAGTCCAAGATCCAGAATTACGTGATTTTGTAGAGGAATCTGTCACAAAATGTTTTCATTTTCTTAATTCTGGAACAAGAAACGAAAAATGTGAATTTTCACAAAATCTAGTTTCTTGCTTAGCTGCAAAGGGAAAAGAAGTAAGACAAATGATCGTTTCATTATCTATATGCTAATAGCATGTGATTTTTCAATGATCTTCGTTTTTCAGCAATGCGAGGATTGGAATAAGTAATTAATATCACTACCTGTGATTTGTAGCATTTGCACTAACTTGTTTGATATCAAATACCACAGTTATAATTATTAAATTCAGAATAAAACGATATATGTAGTTTTAAAATATCGTGGCTTAATTATGGATAGAAATTCTAATAATTACCTATGTTAACAATTAATAAACTTTATGTATTTATTTGAAGTGTGTACAACAATATTACCTTACATCTTGCATTTATAAAAACATTAGCATTTCAATAAAGAGGCATCCGATGTTATACATCTTACGTTTCCACGTATGAAGCACTATCTATTGAAATATTTAAAAAGTAATACTATCTTTACATTTGCATATTATTTTTATAGTAACCAGTGGAGCATATAATAGCAACTTTTATATGCTTTGATCATAATTATCACTGAGTATTTTCCTGTTACTTCCTTTTTTTTAAATCTTCAAAGCGTTTCATTAGGTCATCAAAATCTATATCATCATTTTCAGATGAATTTTGAGGCAATTCACTTTCTGACGGTACAGCAGGCAAATCAGGAAGTTGAAAATTGTTCATTGGAATTTTTGATCGTGGTTGTGGTTTTGGTTTCTCATCCGACTGAAAAAGACATAATATTAGTTTTGACAGTTATCATCTGTGCAGTTTAAAGTTTATTAAAATTCTCCTCACCTGTTTATTTAAGTCAGGTGGAAATGAGCCATACGGAGGTGGTAAATCATCCTCCTAAATTAAATAATGTTATTTAGTAACGTAAAATTTGATATTTTACAACTACACAAATGCAGAGAAAAATACCGATTAGTATGTTACTACTCACAGGCTTATTGGTATTGGCATTATCCAATGGAATATTGTATGAAAATGCTGCAGGATTAAAAGGTGTATTTTGATCTTTCTCAGAGAAACTAGCAGGTCCCATCGGAGGTACAAATCCTATAGATGGACCTCCTTTTTCAGGATCCTTATTAATAAAGAAAATAACAATATTAAATATTTCTAAGTTATGCCTCGAACGCCGATATAGCTTACCATTACATTTATATTTGCATTTGGTAACAAAGGAGGCTGTGGGTAGCCAATAAATCCAACCGGTTGTGGTCCGCTAATACCACCGCTAGCAAGATCTAAATTATTTCTAGATTCACCACTGTTATTCCCAATATCTATTAACATGGCATCTTCTCCCTCTGCCATCACTTGAGGATCCGGTTCATATTCTATATTGTAATTCTTTGCAATTTCAATTAAATACTTTTCTACCAAAAGCTTAGACGGAGATTGTACGCTCATTTTGTGCTTCAATTTTTCAGATATAGTTTGTATGGCTTCTTCTCTGCAAGCATCTGTATATTGCCTTCCATATTTAGTAGTTAAAATATCGGCGATTACTTTTATTTCTTGTACATCCGTTTGAATACGAGGTGCTGCCCATATTATCGTGGAAATAGCTTCTGCTAGACCCTCGTCTAAGTTTCTATAACATACCAACAAAACAATATAAATAGCTGAAGTGAATTTCATATTAGTAATGCCAGAATAACTTACTTCATTTGTTGAATTAAACCAAAGCGAGCGAGCAAGAGGTCGCAATACATTTCAAGTAATTCCATAGCTTCTACCATATAATCTTCCCTTATAATATGTTCCACTCTAATTTTTGCTCTCTCGACTTTTCCAGCAGCGATATAGTCAGCTATTTCTTTTCGTGCTTTCTGAGCCAGTTCTGTCTTTTTTTTCTCCAAAAGCTTCAGTCTGTTTATAGCTAACCTAAGGTGTGTCTTAAGTTTTGTATAATTAGGACCGCTCGAAAACATGTTTAAAAATTCGTTCGATGCAATTCGTAGTTTCTTATTTATTTAATTTTAAAAGTAAAGAAAATATTTGCTAATTAATGCAAAATATGGTAATCTGTACCAATGACAGATTTTTATCTACTTTTCGAGTAATGACACTTAGCTTCTATTATATAGAAGCGTTCTGCAAACCACTAAATACAAACTTATATTATCTAACACGTCAATGAACACTGGACATATGAATGAATCCGCCCTATATTTCAAAATCGGAATTCATTTGTTTAAAAACAACACGACTAAAAACTTCCTTGCGACTATGCACCCTCATAATACTTTATAAAGATTCGTATCATATAAACGTCATTTCTTGTACGTATAGAATAGGAACTACTATATGCAAGTAGTGCTTTAAAAAAATATTTTTCCCGCTCTTGTTATAATTTTTACGTAGGATTCTACAAATATAAAATTGACGTCACGAAGAAACTCATGAATATGACGCATAAGAAACCGATTCAATTGATTTCAGGAAGCGAATGTCAAGGTTACATCTTGTACCGCAAGATGGCGTTCGTGTTTCATTTCTGCAGTCTCCCTGTAAAATACCTGTGACCATCGGTCAATTAGCCATAATTCCAAAATTGAATATTTTTTGTCGTGTCGTAATAATCATTATTTAACATTACGTAAAGCACTAATCGTTTTTACATGCAAATAAATTTTTTCAATAATTTTCGAAGTGTCATTAAAATATTAAAAAAATGTAAATTAATAATTAAAAAAAAATTAAACAAATCACTTATGGGTGCGTTCCTGCTTGCATTAACGCATATATCACGCACAAAGAAAAATAACAATATCGAAAAATTTCAAGATATTTCACTCGCGATACACACGCCGTACGTGTGTAATATATCGACATGTTTTCTCGGTGTGGGCGGGGCAGGGAGAGGAGAGAAAGGGCACACCGCGTGTGCACGGCCGACTGCCTGCGAGTGGCGGCTTTATTATTAGCAGCTCTTGCTGGATCCTTTGATCTTGCCGATCTCGAGGCACGACGCCACTCACACCTGTCGACTGCCGTTTCTACTTCAATCAGGAAAGCAGAAAAATATCTCTATCTTCTTGCATTCAACGTTGGTTACGAAAGAGGACTGATCACGGCGGACAATTCCTTTAAAGATACTCAAATGCGATAAACGAATCAATTTTCACTCGAATCCTAATTTTTAATCGTATCCTACGTATTCGCTATTCCTATATAATACATTTACTTTGTTAAGCGAGAAGATAGCTTTACTCTTAATGTTTTTATCGCTGTTAACAAAATTTCTAATCCATCTTCGACATTTTTATAACGTACGATAGATTAGTTTGATTTTGGTAAATTCCACTAAATTTGGAAATTTTTAAACCAAGAGCCACTGATGAGTCGGCCGGTATCCCTAAGAAGTTGAGTACCATCGGGGATCATTACGTTATGGCGTAGGGCCCGCAAAGGGTGGGACTAGTGGGTCAGCCAAGCGAACCGAATCTCCCCTTCACGCCTTAAAAAGGTCAGTCGAAGGCACTGCCCTCCATTCGCTATAAGTATACGCTTAACTTACATTTCATTTTCTTCTCTTCCTTTCGTGCCTTTGTTTCCTGGTGTGTACCTACGTACTCGTATAACGCTCCCGAGAATTGAATTTCTGTGTCTTTTTTTTTTATAATGCTACTTTACATTAAAAATAATGCTACCTGTCTCGAACGTTCGATTCCATCGAGTAATTTGGACGGTCCACACGCTAACGACGTTGGCTCATCTTTCTCGGAATGAGCCTAATTAAAATTAGAGAAATACTACGGTGCCATTAAGCGACGGTGAAAGAAAGTTACGTGATCGTTACGGGAAACCGCGACGTGGAATGCGGTGCAACCACATGTCGCACAGATGCCGAAGCGTATGGGCTTAATCGTTCCTTTCGTCAATTAGCACATTTGCGGTGTAATTGATGTGGATGAAAAGACATGCTATCGTTCGTTTGCTTGCTCGCCGGAATCGTTTTTGATCGTCGCGAATGGCACGCCGATGTATGCCGGCTTATTTTAATAAAATAACTGTTTCGCTAAAAACGAGCATCGGGAATTTGACGGATAAAAAGCGGGAGTATCTATACCTCGAAGAATTTCGCTAACGAACTGTACGGCCTTATGGGAAACATTCACTGAATAATATTCGAGAGCACGTATACACATACACAACTTAGTATGTAATAAAATTTTTTAATTAAACACTTTTTATAACTTATGTGTCATATTAGATATTAACGGTATTGATATTGTTACGTAGAGAAACATATGCGTGTTCACCTATAAATAATATACATATATGTTATAATTTTTCAGGTGGAAAATTGATTTTTAATTTTCTGGGAACGGAGGAAAGAACGAATGAAATTTTATTAAGTGCTATTAATACCGCGTAAACTATATTACATATATAATTAATATCAACGACGAACGTTATTTAAATTTTTAATAAAGAAATCGAGTATCGTGAAATTTTTCGTGTATCAAATCACGCTTCGTATCCGCAGACTGATATATAAAATCGCAAAGAATTAAAGGCCCGCGTCGGATCACACCTCCGGGATACGTGAGCGCAGCACACCCGTCATTACGTTACACTTTACAGGAACGAGTATCTCGGGGGCCTGCAAAGTTCAACGTATAAGAGAAGAGTGAAGAAAGAGAGCGAGAGAGAGAGAGAGAGTGAGAGAAAAGAGAACAGATATAGGAAAGAGATAGGATGATTCTCGGAAGAAGAACCTTTTGGACCTTCGAGTATGCGTGTATACCTATATACTATATAAGTTATACATATGTAGCGGCAAGTGGGAAAAATCGTTCCCTTTAATTTTATCCTTCCGGACCTTGCCGCTTTCTTACATTACGAAATACACCTAACCTTTATAATAATTCCTATATCCAGTATCGTTATAAAAAAAAACCTTAATTTCAATTTTTTTAAAGTTTTTGCATAACCCACATACATATATCAATTTTCAAATACATTATTTTTGGAAGTTACGTTTTCTTTTTAAAATCAATTTCTTCAGTGCAAATTATACATACTTTTATATAAATAAACTTCGACAGTGTTCCATTTACCGAAACTTCCAGAATATTTATATTACTTTATCTAAAAATACATTTTAAGAGGTGATAGCATCAAACGGTATAAGATAGACGATTTTGAATTTGGAAGCTACGGATGATGTCAAAGCTGTGAGAGATGCGATCGAATAGCAAAGAGGAACGGGATTGAGCTTGGCCGGGTGGAACGTAGGGTTGGCAGACGCAAAAGGGAAGAGAGAGAGACTGGCGGATACGTAAATGGTGCAAGGGAGCCTCTCATTACTCGGTAATAGCCCGTAATAACATGGATTTAATGCGCGGCTTCAAGTAGAGGCTATAAGCTATAAGCAATCGGTCGCCGCCTTCGGCACTTTTAATGAATTGCCTTCCCCCCTCCTCCTCCCTCCTTCTCCATCAACTGCCGACCTTCTCCGAGTACTCCTCTTTTTTTTATCGTCGTTTACCTAGCATGTAACGAAATTTAGAGATGCAATATTTTGTACAGGTTGTAGTATGTATAAATTTATATTAACGTACTCTATATCGTACTACCGATTTATATCTATAGCATACTTTGTATATCACACTATTCTTTATTCGTGGTTTATATTATTAAATATATTGAAGATATTGTTAGGGACGGATAACTCAAATTTCGCGGTGCAACAAAAATAAACAATTTAACTTATTTATATTACTTACTATTTATATTACGATTTTTTACCAAAGTCTCTCTTGGGCGGATGCTTGTATGTGTGTGTATGCAAAAATTGATTTTGTCTTGTTTTGTATCTAATTTTTCCTTCGCGTGCGACAATCATAAAAGTTCTCCAAATAATGATCAAAAATAAAGATAAAAATCAAGAGGGTAAAATAAATTCGTTTATCTCACGGAAAGCCGTGAACTCTTTTATGATGTTAACGAAAGATTCGCCGAAGAACGGTCGAGTCGCGATTCGAAAGAATGGAGGTATATATTCAGAGACATAATTGCGCTGGATGAAAGTCCGAGTGGAAAGGGCAGTTGGATGTTGGTGGGCGATCGAGGGTCCCGAGGCGACTACGAGTGCTTACAGCCTCAACGGCGGCGGCGGCGGCGGCGGCGGCGGCGGCGACAGCGGCGGCGAATCATCAAAGGGAACTGTAATTAGCTGCGCATGTGCCGTGCGGCGAAGCGGAGCACCGGACGCGGGAATTCCCGCTTTTTGCTCGCGATCTTCATTGCAGGACGTTCTCGGGACGAAACCCTTTCGCCGAGCTTCTCTTCATCTTCTTCTTTCTCTTACTTCTCTTCTTCCTTCTCCTCTGTCTTCTTCTCCTCCTCTTCTTCTTCTTCTTCTTCTTGATTTCCCTCGAAGAAATTCACGGCGATTACCATCTCACCGTAAACGACGCGACTCGAAACGTTGGATTGGATTAAAATGTATAAATCTGTAAAAAGCGTGTTTACGAGTTCGCGTTCCACTTTTTCCTTCCTCTCTCTCTCTCTCTTTTTTATAAATTCAGAAGAGTATCTTCAAGATCGTCAGCGCGCCGTCTTTGAATTCGACGATTACCAGCGAAAAAGATTGCGCGTCCTTAACCCTCCCGAGAAAGTAAATTCGCGATGCCCGAGTGGATGTAAAAAATGAGGATATACGCGCTGGCAGGCGGAGAGAGGAAAGAGACCACCGAGTCGAGCCGAGCGGCCCGCCGAGATGGTGAGATTTTGAACTTTTTCTACGTCTGTCGCTTGAAAATCACGATTCGATTCACCGGCACCGGCCGAGAACGGACGGGGACGAGTTTTTGGGCCCTTCGACGTAGGCCCTTCACCTTCTGCTCTTTCTTCTCTTTCTTTTCTTTATTCGTGTGTCTCCTCGCATGGAATCATTCCTCTTTCGATTTCTTTTGTGAAAGACGCGGAACGCTCGGGCCCGTGGAAGTATCACGAGCGCGTATAGCTTATGTGAAACATTGTTGCAGGGATATCTTGTTAACCCTAGATAACTAAACTATCTCGTGAGAAACGTTATTACTAAACATTCGTAAAAAAAAAAAAAAAGAAATTTTTTAAGATTGAAATCGATTAAAATTTTTTAAGCGATCAACATAGTAGATAGATAGATAGATAGATTTATTTTATGCCTATAGCAATGTTAGGCAATAATAATAGTAGTACGTAGGTACGAGACCACCCTCGATATGTTTAAACAATCCGAACCACAATTTCCCGCGACATTTTCGAGGGGTATCGGATCAAATTAGAGCAACTCTCGTTTCGATGCGCGGCCATCGAAATCGACTTTGCCGATTCCAGTTTTTCTGCGGGACGGACGGACGGAGCTTGGCTAATAAATGCAGGAAAGTAGCTTCGGACACGGACTCGCTTTGCTCGAAATATCCAAGGCACGTTCCAACGAGGAACCGCCGATGGATCTTCACATCCATCTTCTTTGTTCTCCTTTTTCACGTCGGGTCCGCGGTACTGCCGCGGCTATTTCTTCTTCTTCTTCTTCTTCTTCTTCTTCTTCTTCTTCTATCCCTACTGTTTCTACCTCAACGTTGCGTCCTTTCTTTCATTCACGACCGACGAATCAAATCGATGCGCGGTGAGGCCTAAGAATGCCGAAAATTTCCGAGACGTTCCCTTTTAGATACCTCCAAGTCGATCTTCGAGATCTGCCGGTCGTATCGAGTTACTTTCTTGAAGATATTTTTCTATCGGACCTTTTAACGATTAAAGGAGATATTTCACAGGGTGATCCACCTACGGATGGTCACTTTTATATCATCGGTTACGATGATATAACAAATATGTTTTTAATAGTACAAGGGTTTGTTTTTAATATTTCTAGGCGGGAATAAGGTTTGATAAAAGAATAATTGCCAGGAATGTTTGTCAGGCGATGTCGTTAGGTGGTATCGACGACTGGCCGCTCTCACCGATCGTCGGTCTTTATTATAATTCCGTGGATCCCTCTCTATTAACAATCCACCAATCATTAGATACGATATTCTGATTCGTCGATACAAATGATAGGAGACAGTCTTACGCCGACTTTCGGCGGATCAACATAAATATTATAAAGTTTGAGCGAGCTCATGCTGCGGTCGAACTCGCTCGGTTTACGGTAACGCTTACACGTTATAGGATGTTTTTAATATTAAAACGCGTTCCGAAATTTGAATAACGTCACCTTGAAGTAATTTTTGGAGTAATACTCTTACATTCGATAAATAATCGTAGACTCAATTTATCGTCGTTATAAACCAAGTATTTATATTCACGCACGTTTGTTATCCGAGCCATCACGGTCCCGACTAGTTCGGATAATCGACGTTCCACCGTATCGTAATTTGCGAGTAGTATTACTCGAAATTAGGGGTACCCTCCCTCGAGTACTTTCGAGGTAACGATCATTTCCGGAGAAGCGACGTTTCAAGAGTGCCCGCCGTACAAGTTCATTAAGATAGCGTATGCAACATTATCCCGCGAGGAGGAAGAAAAAGACAGTGCCGTAAATCTCTTCGGGCACGGCGGCCGAGGGCAAAGAGACGCATGAAACTCGGTACCTTCCATGAATCACATCGATTCGTCGTGTAATAAAGCTTCGTTAATAAATTATCCGCGATATATTACTTTTTGTTCTTTACTTTTATTAATTCCATTATCGAGTCCCGACTAATGTAGACGCTCGCGAAACTCGTGTTCGTAACGACTTCGTTCGTCTTCGTTCTTCTTCTTTTTTTTTTTTTTT
>JAIFRP010004408.1:1951625-1998884 GCA_032403825.1 Odynerus spinipes
CCTCCTCCTCTTCTTCTTCTTCTTCATCGTCTTCTTCGTCATTGTCGTCGTCGTAGTGGACGTCGTCGGATCGAGCGAGCCCGACCATGACAGGGACGAGCATCCGTCACGAGGCCGATGCGATCCATCTTACAACGTCCTCGCTCGTTTTTTCGTCCTTTATTCTCGAGGGTGCAAGGGAACTAACGCGGTGTGCCTTCTTTACTTTCCTTTACCGAAAGTGGCCATGTATGTTGCTACCTGGCTATGTGTGTGTATATGTATAATGTGGTTACTCGTGATGCGCGGTCTTTGATCCTTGCTCGATAGTAGATGGCTTCTTTTGATTAGGGATGCCCCGAATATTTGCTTTTTTTCTTTAACATTAGCCCGATTCGGTTGACATTTTTTTAACGTTCGGCTAGATTCGATATTAGGTCGAATAATCGGGACGAATTTTACATTTCAATGGTATTCTCGATTTATGTATCGTGTGATACTTTTTTTTTAAATATTTTAGGAATTTTCTAAATGCTCAAATTATCGATTGAATACCATTGACATATCCACTTCGTCTAAAAAGAACGAGCAAGCCGCGAGAGAGAAAGAAACAGGAGCATTTTCGATGTACAAAAATGTGACAGTAATCTGAGAGCAAAACTTCGCGCGAAAGAAATAATTTGCTAATCTTCACAGCGAGGGAAGATCAACTCGGTATTTTAGGACTAAATTAGAAGTGGCAGGTTAGAGTGGATCTCGAGATGAATTTTGCAAATGGGGGAGGCGTTTGTCCGCGTGCTAGCTATGCGAACTCTCATAAGAGAGAAAGAGATAGAGAGAGAGAGAGAGAGAGAGAGAGAGAGAGAGAGAGAGAAAGAGAGAGAAAGAGACAACCCTGCGTTTTCGAGATGCCCGGAGGTGAATAGGCAGGCGTTTGGAAAGAGGAGAAAGAGGAGTAGGATGAGGACGATCGAAAATAAGGGGGTAATGCACCTAACGGGGCGGAGGAGACGGTTCCATGAGATATAACGAGCGGTGGGCATCACGGGCAATTATCCCGCCCATTCTTCCCGCCTCTAGTCTCGATGGACGTTTCGTTCTCTTCCCCTTCGAAAAGGGCCCCATCGCTCGGAGTCCTCCCTTCTAGCTGCTCCCTGCTCCATTACACGGATCGGAGAGAGGAAAAATACTCTCCCTGTTCCTCCTCCACCTCCGCGCGATGTTCCACCAAATTATAGCCTCGTGAAATTACGTGGTAACCCGTAACACCTGAGAGAAAGAAAGAGGGAGAACCTTTGAAACCCTCTCGCTGATCCTCGCGAGGACTCGAGATATCCTCCTCACCGGTAGAATCTAATTTAACAACAACAAGACCGAGAGATCCGAACGCAGTCTCCTTCTCTTTCTCCGCTCTGCGTTTAGCAACGTAGGGGAGCGGGGGGCTTGTTGTAACAATTTTTCGAAAAGCGCTTGTATTTTCTAAACTATAAACATTTTTATTACTGTGAAATGTTTAATTTCTCTTATATATATATTTGGTCACCGAATCCAAATGATAAATAACGTAAAATCATCGCCAATTCTTTTTACTGGATAGTTTTTAAAAATTTGGAAAGTGTTACAACTTACCCCCTGTTAATAATAATAATTTTGTCCCTTTCGTTGTTCCAGCTGGCGACACTTATGCCCCTGGTACACTACAACTGTTCGAAACACTTGAGACTCTTTCTGTGTGCCGTCTTTGCTCCTGTTTGCTCCGAACACGTGGCCATGCAGATACCAGCCTGCAAGTCCCTCTGTCTTTCGGTAAGAAGAGACTGCGAGCCGGCACTGACCAGCCTCACTCTTCCATGGCCGCATATGCTCGACTGCGAGCGATTTTTGGATCGAGGTAATCAATGGAACGAGCGTTCTTCTTATTTTTATTCTTCAATGGTGTTTTACGAATTAATATATATATATATTTTTGCATCTTCAGGTAACACGCTTTGCGTTCAACCACCCGAAGAAACTCTCCCTGATGCCGTACCCTCCGTTCAACAGCAATGGCCAACGCAGGAACAGCTTCAACCTGTTCAAACGTCTACGGGATTGCAAAATCATCATCAGTGTCCGCCCCATTTCGTCCAGACACCCGACATAGAAACGGTGAATAGAGAACTCTCGAAAGTGATTTGCGAATTGGATTTAACGAGCTCTAATATATAATATATTGACTTCGTCTTTTAGATCTCTTGTGCTCCACGCTGCGGTACGGACGCTTATTATCGTGCCGAGGATAAAAAGTTTGCCGAACGATGGATGATAGGCTGGGCATGGCTGTGCTTCTTATCCACGCTTTTTACTCTTCTCACTTTTTGGGTCGAGCCTTCGAGATTCCGCTATCCGGAGAGACCTATAGTGTTTTTGGCGCTGTGTTATAATTTATTGTCGGTGAATTATATTATTAGGGGTGCGGTTGGTACCGAAACTCTCAGCTGTGTGAGCCAACCACCCGATGGGCTTAGTTACGTGCCTGTACGTATAAATATTTAACTGATATACAAATTGGTGTTTAGCGTACACGTTTATATGTATGCAATACTTATTAATATTTAACGTATATGTTTTTCAATGCGATAGGTTCACGACGGCTTGAAGAGTATTCCCTGTACAAGCTGGTGGGTCGTTAAACATTACTTGAGTTTAGCCAGCAGTACTTGGTGGGCGGTATTGTGCGGTTGTTGGCTGCTCAGTGCCAGAAACGAGTGGAGCAGCGAAGCTTTGCATAATATAGCTTCGTATTTGCACGCGATTGCCTGGGGATTACCGATATTTGCTACCGGAGGTAATCCAGTGTTTCGTGTTAATTAATTCTAAATAGTCTATTGGTCTCGCTGTGTTAAAATTAATTTTTTCGTTATTCCATTCGCAGGTAGTCTACTTTCTCGGCAGGTAGTCGCCGACGAGCTCACCGGTCTCTGCCAAATCGCCGACGAATCCGCTTTGTGGCTCGAAGTCTTACCACATGCGACCTTGATCTTTCTCGGTTGCGTCTTGGCAGGTGTGGCAGGTGGTGCATTGATTCGCGTACGACGTGCTATACGTTCCGCTGGTCGGAGTGCCACGAAATTGGAGAGACTGATGACGCGTCTGGGAATTTTCGCGTTGCTCTACGCATTGCCAGCTCTCGGCGGTCTAACGTGCGTGTTACACGAATCTTCGACGAGACCCAGGTGGCGGACTCTCGCGCTTCTCGCTGCTCTCGATTGCCGATCGGCAGAGAATTGTGTACCGGGGCCCGTCTACAGAGCGGCGGGTCTCGAAGTGGCTCTTCTCAGGCCATTTTTGTCTTTGGTCGTCGGTGTGACCTCGGGCATGTGGGTCTGGTCTGGCAAAACTTGTAGAGCTTGGAGTAAATTGCTCGCCGCTCCTAGTAAACCCACCAGATCGATTCCGACCGCTCAACCTCTGACGCAAAACGTTCTACGAAATTTTAAAGCGGATGTAAATAATGTGCCATGAGAAGTGTGCTGTTGAGAAAAAGTGCGAGTGAAATTGGGAGCTTGTATATAGTGTGTAAATATTATAAATGTATTATATGTAGTACCGATTACACTTACTATAGCGAATTAATAAATGGAGTTATCAGAACACTTGTATGCAGTTTTTTTTTTTTTTTAATACCGATTGCCTATTAATACGTACCACCTTTGTTCGCTATGCCTTTCTATTATTAAATATAATACAAGCGTTATACAAATGTTATTGTTTAAGTACTTTTATCAGTTTGGAGAGGGATTATTATTTGATCTGTGAGAGAGAACTCATTTTTACATAGATATGAAGAATACATCGATAAAAGTTATACAAATATTAATTAAGTTATAATGATTATTTTGTTTCTGCGATTAACTCATTTTATTTTTCTACATACAGCTTAATTAATATATATATATATTAGAAAGATTGTTATAAAAGTTGCAAATGTGGCAATAATTGATACACAATCTTTTGAATTGTCTGAAATGATTATTTCCACAATTTTTTGATAGACATATTTTTCTCTGAATCCTTTTGCATAACTTTTGCTACAGCCATTTCAAAATCTTCTTGAGTAACGTGAACTCGTCGCTCTCTAAGAGCATACATTCCAGCTTCCGTACACACACCCTGTTCACGTAAATATCAAGTTAAAGATTGTTTTTACAATTCTAACAATAAATTGAACTTATAAGTAATATATCTACCTTTACTTCTGCTCCTGATGCACCAGGCATAAGTTCGGCAATTTTTCTTAAATTTATACCACGCGTTAAATTCATTTTTCTAGAATGAATTTTGAGAATATCAAGTCTGGCTTCTTCATTTGGAGGTGGGAATTCAATTTTACGATCTATACGGCCTGGACGTAGTAAAGCAGGATCTAAGATATCTATTCGGTTAGTGGCCATGATAACTTTTATATTTTTTGTCGCTTCAAAACCATCCAGTTGATTAAGTAATTCTAACATAGTACGTTGAACCTACAAATAAACAATTTTATTATATATTTAATAGCTGTTTAATGCGACAGTTAAGATGTTTAAATTATGACAGTGACTATACCTCACTGTCACCACCAGATCCAGATTCAACACGAGAACTACCAATGGAATCAATTTCATCCATAAATATTATAGAAGGAGCATGTTCTCTTGCCATTACAAAGAGCTCACGAACCATTCTTGATCCTTCACCGATAAATTTTTGCACCAACTCGGATCCAGATACACGAATAAACGTACATTCGGTATGATGTGCTACAGCTCTTGCTAATAAAGTTTTTCCTGTACCTAAAATTTTTATTAGACATTAGATTAACTTTATTACTAGCTTTGATATTTTTTAGGGTTGAATTTTTGTTGTATATATATACCTGGTGGACCATACAGAAGAACACCCTTTGGTTGAGCAATACCAAGTGCATCAAATAGTTCTGGATGTTTAACGGGCAGTTCGATAACCTCCTTGATTTCTTTAATTTGCTTATCTAAGCCTCCTACCATTTCATAAGTAGAATCTGGTACTTTTTCTACCATCATCAAGGAGACAAGCGGATCTACTTTATTAGGTAAAATTTTATGTAGGGTATAACTCTCATTGCGTAAAGCTACTCTTGAATTTGGTGTTACGTGATTAATATCAATATTTTTATCCAAATCTACTACGAATTTTCCTTCAGGATGAACCTTAACTAAAACCTTCTTTTTGTCCATTGGTTTTACAACTTCTCCGACATAGGAACCTTGCTCTTGTAAAAGCTGTAATTCTTCCCGTAACATTCGAACTAGGGACAAGCAAAAATTCAAGAATTTTAAGGTCGTAGAAGAAATTGATTTTTGTTAGTTTATTATCGCTTCCTTTAATTAAAATTTAATAATTTGAGTGAGTAAATATAATGAACATAAATACCTTTTGCATTTAACTCATTACGCTGTGCTTGTAATCTCCTCAAGTTCTGGCTTTTTTCTGCTACTATAAGTTGCAGCTCTTCAATCTTTGTTATATAGTAAGGTTTAAAACCTTCGCCCTTCACGTTCTTCTCATCTACTTCCATCTAAATTATGACACAAATACGACAAAATTACTTATTTTATCACAATAATAATTTAATCACTCTAAACTTGATGAATGATCTAGAAAACGATGTATATTAGGTTAAATTATACTTACTTTATTTGTTTGTGTCATTGTAGTAACTTTATGTTATGAACAATCACGATAGTAAATACTTTTCTTTTACAATTCCATTTATCTATATAAATGAGCAAAAACTGTGCTAAAGATTATTTCCAGTCTCCGTATGAAAGCAACTAAGAAATGCTTGTCACTTTGTCGCCATCTTAGATTTTTCTTCACTTCGGTAAACCGGCGCGACTTCAGCGCCACAATGCATTTCAGAGTCATATTGAAAACAAAAGTGATTGGTTAGATCTTCAGTCGTCTACCAATAGCATGTATCGATTGTGTACACCAATAGTGCGCATTAATGACCTTTACCAATAGTATGCATCGAAGGGATTTACACATGGTGGGAAATTCTTTGTAAGCTTAATTCAAAAATATCGTTTATGGTCATCTTATTTATACAATACAAAAATATTTATTTCACGATAAAAGTTTTATTAATTTCGTGTATTCCATGGATTAAATGAAAAAATAAATAAATACATTTTTATGATGTAGTTAATTAATCTACTTGGCAGTAATATTACAATATTTTCAAATCGTTTATATACAAAATGTTTAATTATGTATATTGAAGAAACGATAGAGGAATATTACTAACATTCAAATTATTTCATTTATTTTTATTATAACGTATAAGTATATAATTACAATAGCATTTGTATAGAATTTTCAGGGGAAACAATATTTACAACAGATTATATCTATAATGCATGTTTATGCATATATGTTGTATGATGTATGCATGCATACATGGATGCATTTATACACCCACACAATTGTGATGTGTGTGAAAGTTTGCTTACATATACAAAAATAAAAATTTACGAATAAAGTAAAGGTACGAGCATCGCGGTTTCCATCCCGTAACATTCAACGAAATAACATGTCTCTCCTAATTCTTATTACCCGGAGAAATTGGGTTAATTTTCTTTTAAATATAATAACATAATTCTCTTTGTTAAGTTGTAACTGTCATTTGCCATATTTTAATTATTTGTCCTTTTTTATCAAATATGCCATTTGAAGCATTAAAAAGATGTTAATTAAAATATTCAAAAAAAAAAAAAATTCGAAATCTGAAATAAGAAAATCTATTTTTGGGTTTGTTCATTTCTTTTGTATCGTTTCTCGGTCGTACCAGTCTAGAATCGTTAAAGAGGAACGAATCTCATGGCTATGTCATTATTGACACCTTCTTTCATTATTTTTATTTTCATTATTAAATGGAAATGACTCTGAAGAAGAAATATAAATTATTGATTATTATGCTCGAGAGTTCCAAGATTAATGTATGAAAGAAAAAATAACATATATTTATGCTATAATGTTTCTTTCGAAGTAACTTCACTGATAGAGGTAATATTATAAGAGTAAGACAATGGATATGCACTATCATTGTTTGGATTGC
Organism: Odynerus spinipes; assembly: GCA_032403825.1. Taxonomy (NCBI): domain Eukaryota; kingdom Metazoa; phylum Arthropoda; class Insecta; order Hymenoptera; family Vespidae; genus Odynerus; species Odynerus spinipes. The sequence goes on from JAIFRP010004408.1 coordinate 1,958,725, forward strand.
TTTGTGTACTATTAGTTACTTGTTTAGCGAATATACTTATTAAAATATTACAAACATTTACAAGAACAATTCGAAAGAGTAAGTAAAGATAACTGATACGTATCAAATTTTTTAAAAAGTAAATTTATCAAGCGATAAATAAGTCAATAAGTATCAGTTATGTAACCCTAATCATTTTTAGAAAGATCGAAGCTTCTTTTAATGCTTATATTAAATTTCTTGTTCATTTGAAATTCAACGTATTAAGCTACTCTTAAAAGTCTTACAAATATTATGCAGATATGTAGACATTATGATATATCTTTAAAAACACACAAATATAAATAAATAATATTTTGTAAAACATTTGTCGATTGTATCCACAATATCATAAATGACCTTAAGATTTATAATACAATAACAATTCTTGGTAAATTTTTATCAAGAAAAGATGAAGAAGTCTAAAAGTGGTCATATCTCCATTTAAAAAAATCTTAATCTTTTGGTCTTACCATTTTCTTTCGTGCTTCCTTTCATTATTTGAAGACGAAAAATATCTGTTAAATGATGTTATATTATTTGGCAACGTCGAATTTTAGTATTTGCAACTGAGCCAGCTGCAAAGACCACCGTCCAGCGGCTGTGTCTTCAATCATCATCTTTCGATTAGTCCTCATTTATTACTATTTACACTCTCTCATTTATTTAAAGAGAGTCAAAATTAGATTCTCGATCACTGACCTGTAAAATAAAAAATTTGAATAAATAAAAAAATCACGAATTGACATGATTTCTATAACTAGAAAAAAAATTTCATCTTACTCTATCCGGACTATAAAGTGGTGGATGATGAGCTGGAAGTCTTAAAGTACTACCCAAATCCCTTTCAGCCATAGTATGTCCTTCGCTACCATTGTCTCTGGAATTTTTGTTGTTCCTAGTATCCTTGATACTACTTGTCCGAGCAGCAGCCATTTTGGTGAATGGCTGAATTGTTGTTTCTTCGCAAGATCTGGCTAAAATGGATCCTGCTTCACCTAAATCTTGTCTCAGCAACTTTGTCTGTGCCTGTATTGTTGTTTCACCACATGAGCGAGCTAAAGTGGATGTAAGATCACCTTGACTGTCACAATTCTGTAAAACTTTTGTTGGTGGTTCTATCGTGGTTTCGCCACACGATCGAGCTAAGGTCGACTCGGCATCCATGGTTCTTGTTACTGTTGCTGATACCTACAATGCAATAATAAATTCTTATTTTATATAGAACGCTTCTTTCGTTAAATATTTTCTAATTTATGCCATATGTAGAATACCTGAAAGCCGGCACTAACTAGTGCACCAGTTGATATTATAGGTGCTCTTGTAGCCTGTAAATCAGATTCTTTACAGTCTTTTGTACTTGATATGCTTTGCTTTCGATTTCCTGAATGGTTAGGACCATTGTCAAGATAATTGATGAGTTTATGCTCATCCGTTACAAATGTGCTCATGGTAGTTTTATAGTTCTGCGGTGACTGGGGAACTGATCGATATTTGGCACGCGGAATCATAACAGTTAAGGAACGATCTCGCTGCTCGTCGTTGGTTATTTCTGCATACAAAATATTTACATGATTTTTATAATGTATTTAAATATAACAAACATCACAATAAAAAATTTTTAAATTATCGAACCTGATGTAGTTGCAACAGGTTTTCTTGATGGATGGTGTGACTTCTCACTAATTTTTCTAATTGGTCTCTTCATTGGAGGTAACGGAGCTATCATTTGTGGTGGTGGTGGTAAAACATGTGGAACATGATAAGGAATGGTCACATCTCCAATGCTATCTTCGCTACTAGTGTCACCTCCTGTTCCAGGAATTATTGCACGGGTGTCTCCGGATGTGTGCTTGTTATGAACAGGTTGTCTGAAGCATGCTAAGCCTACACATACTGCTAGCAAGCCTAATAAAATGGCACCAGTTGTTACCAGAGCTATCAGCATCACTAGAAAACAGAACATCATTATAGCATCTGCAGACTATATTTTTAATAATATTTCTATACATTAATAATTTATTGTATCAACCTTTTAAATTAACTTGGCATCGTTGACCACTATACCATGGGAAACATTCACAAACTTCATGACCATGAATGTTGGTCACGCAATGTCCTTTATTATTGCATCCTGCACAACCAATTGGTGCCTGTGAACATATCCTTCCAGGATATGCAGGGTTTTCTGATAAATCTGCCCAGCCCTCCTTACAAGAGCATTGATAAGATCCTCGTAAATTGAAACATGCCGCGTTAGGTGAACAATCGTGGTGAGGACCATCCTCTTCGACTGAACATTCGTCAAAATCTGACGCGTGTATCTAAATAATTTAAAAATATTAAAATATATAAAAATTCTCCAATTAAAAATGATGATCATAAATAAATATTAGACAATAATACAGGATTATTTACCGATTCCAAATTTTTCGAAGCATACACCTCGGTACCACCTAAACTATAATTACTTCCAACCAGATACTTCCGAAGTACTTCTTTTAATCTTGTCTCATTAGCATTATCACTGAGTTGTACATGGAATGCCACTTTCACCGGGTCCGAAGTAAATGTAGAAATTTTAAGAGCTTTGTAGATATCTCTCAGATCACTTTGCATCAGTGTTCTATCTAAAGCATCTTTAACCGGTCCAGCGAGTCGTCTGTATGCCATAGATGTAGAATCATTCAAATTTTCTTGATAAACTACAGGTTCGTGTCCAATGCGATCCAGACCCACGTGGATAGTATATGTATAAGTTGCTAAAATAAGGGCAATTTAATATTTCAATTAATCTAGAAAGAATTTAATTAATTTTAATTAATGCGATAGGCAATAAAAGATATTTACGTTTGCAAGGTCGATCAGGGAACATTCTCGCGAATCCCGGTCGACAGACGCATCTCATTTCATTTTCCACTTCTAAACATGTTTCAGCTTTAGATCCTTTACATTCTGGTGTACATTGATTAGTAGAACGAATGGGTACCACTGGTGCACCTAAAATACCTCCAGCTAGGACTCGATGAATTTCGTTATTTGTGGGACTCTGTTCGTCCCTTGAAATATCTTCTTCATCGTATACCGCGTCTACCTATAATATAAACAATTTGTAAAAAAAGGTGCAATAGTTTAATAAAATATTTTTATGATTCCTTTTTGTGTTATACCTCTTCAGCATCAGGTGCTGGTGGTTTCTGATCACTCATCACTATAAAAATGGAATCGTTATCGATACTATTTTTATAAATCGAAGGCATTCGAGTTACTATAGATTGCAAAATATTTGATGACATAGTAGAAAGAGTACTGGTAGGGTGAAGCAAAGTTTCTGTTACTGTCTCTACAGTAGTCGAGGTCATTGTATGAGTAAGCAAGAAAGTTCTTGTTGTTGGTGGCAGTCCTACTGCTAATGTTTCCACTTTTGTCAATGTTGACATTTTGATTCGAACAATCTGCAATTTAATTTATTCATTAGAATGATTATTTATTAAATTATTTATTACAATTAGTAGATTTATATTACCTCTTTTGGCTTTACTCCAACATTCGTATCAGAAACATTTTCATATATCACTGTTCCTATGATTGGTTTCACGGTTTTGGAAGTTGTGTCATTTATTTTGAAATCCACATATTCTTTTGATAACAAATCAACAGACATATTCTTTAACGAGTGATCCGTTTGCGTCCCGGCTGTATTAGGTAGTTTTTCTGCTTTGGTTGCATTCATCTTCTTATACGTTTTAGTTAATTCATGATTCTGCATAGTGGATTCTTTTATTTCACCGATACCTACGATGTACGTAAGAGATTCTGTGGGTTCTGTGTTGATGGATGGCAAAATATAGTCATGGCTTGATTGTAAAAATACTGGATGCTCTGCCATTTTAATGGAGGTTTGTGATGTTTCAAACGTATACGATTTTGTTGGTTTAATGTCAGATTGTAATGAGGATTTGCTAGATTTGATGTAATTCTCAGACGACTTTAATTGTGTTGGTGTTACTGTATTTGCCATTGTGATAGTAGTTTGTGGCACCGGTACTCTGAAAACATACCATTTTACAAAATTATATATTTAAGTTTGTGATTAAACAAAAAATTATCAAATGAAAGTTTATTACCTGGGAATATTGGAATGTTCCATTCTTTTAGTTGAAGTCGATGCACGTATGACCGGTGTGCTAATAATGGACGTATTTACTGTATTCTGTGTCGTACCATATTTCGATTTATTATTGTAAGTATTAGATATATTCTCGGTCGTTTTTTGTGTCGGTCCAAATGGTGGAGTACCTACTTTTGTTGTACTTATTTCATAGGATTTTGTTTGCAACATTGGAGACGACGGTACCACTCTCTAGAAAAATTAGCGATATGATAATAATATTATGAATATTTTGCATTATTTGTTTATAATATTAATATATTAATTACTTCAGAAGGTTGTTCCACAAGATGTGGTTTGGTCATTGTTGATCTTAAATTTGGAGGCTTCATGCTAGGCTGAGGCTGTACAACTGTTTTCGGTAATTCCTTCAAAGGAATATATTTTGAAGATAATTTTAAATCCGATTCATTTATGAGAATTGAATCTGGCCTGTGTTGCAAAGGTCTATACGTAGTTGTAATATCCAATGGTGGAGGTGACAGACCCAAAACATCGTTCGATGGCGGAGGTGGAGGTTTCAAGTTTTGTTGTTCATCTTCTAACTTGGACGATTCCGAGTTCAAAGGTGGTGGCATCATGTCTCTGGAGGGTACGTCAGGGTCTTTTAAGTTGAACAACATATTTTGGGCACCACTGTGAGCAGTTATAATATCGTGAGCGTTGTTCTTAATTTTATGCATTTCGGAGTTACCGATCACCGAATCCAATGATGCGAAGTTGGTTTGATAAGCAGTCTCCAGCGTTTCTTTATCCTGATTTTTATTTTTCAGTGAATTGTTTTTTGTAACTAACATGCTGGGTGGCCTTTCAGTTTGTGTTTTGCTATCATCTTGTTCATCGCCAGTGATCTCAATTGGCATAGAGAATTGCACGTTTGATTGCATATGCGAGTTTGGTTTCATTGGGGTACTCGAGATAATCACAGGCTCCGGTACTTGTAATTTTGGTTTTGTTATAATATACGGATGTCCTGGATGAATTCTGGTAACCAATTTTTGATCAGGGTAACGCGAAGTCTCTTTGTGAGTGGAATCAGAAATTGTGTAATTCTTGAATTCATTATGCTTTGTTTCTGATTTCTTCTGAGGCATGTAAGTGTCAGGATCCAAATTACCAAGACTCCAACTTGGTCGAGCGTATTGGTTCACGGTATCTTCTGAAATACTTGGGTATTGATCTATTTTATGCTCTTTATGTGAATTTTCATTTACAGAACTCTCCAAAGTACTTGACTTATGATCGTTCATATAGTTAACAGTACTGTTACGTTTATCAAGTATATCAGTTGGTTTTGTAATTATTTCCACATTTGGCCCGCGAGTAGGTCTTGTTTCAGGAGTGACAATAACATGTGGTTTTGAATAAAAGTTGTTCGACTCGTGATCGGAAACAGGTCTGACTTGTGAAACACTTGCAGGTGGTTTGAGGTCTATAATGTCATCTGGGTTATAAGAATACTGTGATGTTGAAGTTTGCACTTGAACAGTTCTATAATTAAGATCACTTTCTGTTCCTGCATGTTCATAGTATTTATCACGATTACTGTAATTGTTATACATTTTATGCGGATTGTCTGTTGTATCTGGTAACTCATATACTGCTGTAGCATAAAAAGTTTCATTTTGAGACATCAAGCTATTATTGTTTAGTCTAAAAGGTTCTCCTGGATGTAAAATATGTTTTATCTCATCCTTACTGTGTGCAACATTTTGTTCAGCATTTGATGGTTTACCAAACAGGACATTGCTCGAATCTGTGCTTCCATAATTGTTTACAGAGTCTTTACTATTGTTATTTTGTTGATTTACCTCAATATTCGATTGTTTTTCGTAAGTAACGTCACCTGAATCGGTATCCTGTGATTTGATATGTTCTGATGCAGCAAAGTCAGAATCTAGTGGTCTGGAGTTGTTATGCGCATCAAAATGCGTATCATCTGTAGTATGATTCTTAGAAGTGACCATTAACATTGGGGAATGATATTCCGTATTTTCTGATTTTACTTTTACATACGAAGGATTGTGATATTCTATTGCCCCAGTTGGCACGCGATTACTATCCCATTTGGCAACAGAATCTGCAGTGTTAGAGTTAACTGGATTCGTTTTTTCTGGGTTGGGTTGAGGTAATCGATCTTGGAAGTTTACCTGTAAATGATCCATAGATATATAGTTTTGATTAATTTATATATGTCTTATTTCACTTCAAAAAAATTTATAGAATATTTATCTTACCTGATAATTATGAGTGACTCCTTGATTTGTTATATTGTTTATGTTTTTGTTATTTACTAACACTGGCTTGTTTGAAAATTGATACTGCAAATATATATTTGGTGGAACCTGATGGGACAGTAAACCAGGATTTTGTTGTTTAAACGGTAATTTTTGGGAAGTAGGATACGTCGTTTTCGTGGTATGTGGATTAGGTTTGTCAATGTATGTAGGTCTGCTATGTGGACGATGAGTGGTTGGTCTCAATATGGATTGAGGTCTTGGTCGATTGTTCAGAGTAATCCTCGGCGGTTTCTTGTTTAATTTCCAGTTTGAATTCGAAACGACTTCATTTCCCGAATCCGGTTTATTGTGATACGTGTATATATGTGACAATTCAGTCGGAGCTTCTGTTCGTCTAGATGGAACAGTTGGTAGAATATTTATAGGTTTCTGAGCTTTCAAGTATTGTCCGTTAGAAGAGTATGTACTACTGGGATGTCCATTAGAAAGTAATGGTGGGTGCGATCCAAGTTGTAAGTTCAATGTTTCTGGCCTGTGATGAACTAAAATTTCACTGTGAACAAAACCTTGACCATTTGTTACACTACTTCCATGGGATTGCTTCAGTAAATGGATTTCTGCTGGTCTTCTGTCAGGTCTATTAAAAGGTGGTTCCAAATTTGCTGGAGGCTTTATATGATCGAAACGAACTTGTGGTAGCCTCATAGTGTGTGGTCTGTTGGAAGAATCTGTTTTTTGTATGGGGGGTTTGAAGTTGCTTGGTGGTGACGGTGGAACCATATAATTTAATGGATCTTTTCCATGTGAGTTCTGAAATAAGTCTTCTGCCTGAAATGAAAAATTGATGGAATTAACAACACAGATTAATAAGTTATATGAATATATTATTGAGTATAATCAAAGCATACTTTTTGGATTCCAACAAAACCAGGCCCGATCTCAGGTTCTGGATACGGCGACGGATCGTCAAAATATTGACCACTTATGTGGCGTTCACCTGTATCTCCAAATATTAAAGCTTGTGTCCCATCTTGGGGAATCATAACATTTGCTACTTGACTAGGTTGAATATTAACAAGTAAAGGTTGACCCGTTGATCTGTCAATAATATGGGGAACTTGATGTACGATCGGTTCGGATGGAGCTGATAACGTTTCTGACGTTTGAATTTCAGGAAAAGCATCAGGTAGAAAAGAATCTTTTTGTGCCCAATTTGGACGTTTCTGTTGTTTAAATGACGTACTAGGCCAAGATTTGTCGTTTGCTGGTTTTTCTGAATGGTGCTGAAATGAAAAATAGATTTTATATTAAAAATGTTTTTTATATTATAAGAATAAAAATATTGGAAGAAATTTAGGTTGAACATACATCGCCAAATGTAACAGGTGGTGCGGGTGGTGTTAATGGATTCGTTACTCCCCATGGTCCCCTAGATCCATCTGTACCCCATTCAGATTGCTTGTTTATATGTTTCTCTGTACCCGGTTTATCCGGTGGTTTTAGTAAAGGATCGTGATCATGCTTCGATTCAATTTTATTAGTCTGGATAGACTGAACAGGATGCAATTTTTGTGGCTGTGTTGGGACTACTTGAAGCTTGGCATTGAGAGACATAGACAACGGAATTTTTAAATGTTCTTCGTAGATTCTATGGGATGGTATAATTTGTAGCTGATCTTTATAAATTTTAGGAGGATGTTGTTCTTGATAATCTTCACGATTATTTTCTAAAACTTCCAAAACTGGATGAACAGGGATATTGGGTACTGGTAATGGTGGTGGTTTCATTCCAAAATGCTCATCCTTGTTGACAAAACTTTGTGGTGGCCTTGGTGCCATTTTACCAGGCTTTCCAATAATGACATCGCTATTAGCTGTTATGATTTCACCAGGGGAGATAGGTATTCCATCAGCTAAGCTACTGGTGACTTTATGTCGTGTCTCAGCTATGTGATTATGTTTAGGATTCACTAAATGAGCAGCTGAAATGATTACATTATAAATGATAAATTTACTATTTTATATACAAACAAGCAGAGATTTGCATTCTTTAAAAATGATACCTATATTTTGACTTTCTGCAACTTCTATATCACCATCAGAAAATTCTGCCACAGGAATGTAAATAGGTGACCTTTGTGTAGTAGCTTCTTGAATTACCGATGAGGTTTCTGTATCATTCCTACGAGTTGCTGTTGTTTTTCCTTGTAGTAAACCAGCCATTGCAGTGATTACAGGTTTTAAAGCAGAAAGACTGTTGATCCCCAAAGATCCAAGATTCAGAAGATTGCTTAATTGACCTCCATCTTGGGTGGAAGGTCGTTTATGTTCGGCAGTATTATTCAACAATGTTGTAGTATTGTTAGTATTATTATCCTAAAGTTGACAAAATTAATATGTAAGTTGAAGCTAATAATTAAAACAATATTTTATAATCGTAAATGGTTTACCTGATTATTGATATGATCTACGCGATTTACAGTTGATTCTGCCGCATCAGAAGATACACTGGCTAATGTTGTTAACGTTAAATTTTCCGAAGGTTTCTCATCTTTTCCTATTCCAGGAGAAGTAGTCGATTCTACTAAACTACTGGTTGTGGTTGGATCGATTTGATCTTCCTCGTCGAAGAAAATGATGGTTGAGCCAGTAACCACGTTCTTTACCGAATCAGAGTGATATGCTGTTGTGAGTAAAGCATTCATGTAACCAGCATCAAGTAAACTTGGTGCTATTGATTCTGTGACAACATTCTCTATAATGTGAGAACGAGACGAGATAGTCGTTGACGTTTCACCATCAGGGCCAGCCTTAAAAAAAATTTGTTAAATAAAATTTTTGTAAAACCATATAAAACATAAAATGATAATATCTAATGCAATACACTGTACCTGTAGAAGTGTAGTGAAATAAGTGAACGTTGTAAGATACGTTTTAGTGGCAAATATTTGAATGGGTTCAGGAGTGCTGTTGACTGGTACACCTTTGGTCGTAGATGTATCTTTGGCAGGAACCTTTTCCAATGCAACATTTGTAGAAGTTGCAATGTTAGTACGTATAACGGATGTACCTTTTTCCAAAAATGTGTTATAATATGTATATGTAATGTAATAGGTTTTCATTACGTCTGTCATAGATCCCTCGATGTTGTCCAGAGCCGTTAAAGTTGTAGTGACACTGGTAGGTCGAGGCGGTGGTGCAGATTCGGTAATAATTAGCTGAAGAAAAAAAAACAAGCACATTTTTAATAAAATTAAGTAAATTAATAATAAAATGGAGTACTATGGACTGTAACTTCTAACCTGAGTAACTGTATCACTAGTCGTTTGCACTTTAGTGTGACCATCTTCCATAAAAGTTTTTTCCAGTACTCTGGTACTTAAATATGTATTCGTCTCTGGATGTGATACCTCTGAAGGTTCCAGGATCATGTGCAAATAATGTTGAGGTGCTGTGATCGTATTTGTTACAACTTTTGTACTGCTTATCAGTGGATCTTCTACATTGGCATGATCATTGTCTAAAGTTAGATATGTATATGTTGTTTTGAGGACTTCAGTACGTAACGTTGGAGATGCTTCTAAAACAACACTTGCTGTTTCTAATCCAGGTTTTTTGTGACGCTCTTCCGTGGCTGTATTTGATACAACCTAAAAATAATATGTAATGTTGCTGTTATAAATTTTGCAGTTTATAAAATATAGAATTCATTACATATGTTTCAAAACAAAAGTATCACCTCTGTAGAGATAACAGTGCTTCCACTGTTATTAATTGCTCCGAAATATGTGAAAGTGGTGGTACACGTTTTGGTGACAAAATCATTAGGCTTCTCTTGTGGTAATAACATGACAACTGTATCCGATAATGTCAGTGTAGGTTGAGGATTTGAATTTTCCCATCGCAAGGCTGGAGTTGGTCCTGCTACAATAACTTCTACTCCATTAGACATGACGCGCGTAGCGAGATTAAGTTTTCTTCCTTCTTCTTCTTCTTTTGAATTATCTTCTCCTATTAACATTAAGCAATTAAAGTAAATATCCATACTATAATTTTTATGCTGCAACTACAAACATGTAAACTTTTTCTAGTATTTGCCCATTTACTTGCGTTAAAGATAAAAGATAGATTAAAATTTTATATATGTTATAACGCAAAAATAATTACAATTATGTACATATCTTAGTATCCCAATACCTGTAATGTTAAATATTACCCATTGATATGTAATATACAGATTTATGTAGAAAATTGTTATTTGTAAATCAAAGATATTCCTGATACATGAAAATCAGGATATTACTAAAATATCATTATGACAATCAACACTAAGAGACAAGTATGCTTTTATTAGCAATGAAAGTAGACCAAAGTATATACAAGATATTTTTTGTACCACTTACATACAATATGTACATTTTTTTACATAATTAAGATGTATGTGTGTAGGATATAATTCAGTCCGTAAACCAATTATATAAAATTTAATTGTCATGAAATCTGTGCTATATAGACATTATTATTTATGTCTATGTCATAAGATCCCACTCACAATGACCAATATGAAAAAAAATAAAATTTGGAAAAGTCTTAGAAAAAAATAGAAATTAAAACAGATGCTTAATCAAAAGAAGTTGAGTTTGAAAATAGATGTAACATCTGGATATAACTTGTCTAGTAGTTTATGGAATAGCTTAAATATTGTGTCGCTAAATGAATATCGTGTCGTACAATGACTACAAAGTCATTGTAATCAAAATTCAGGAGTTAAAAATCTACTCACCGAGAACATATACTGGACTACATATAGATGAATGTATGTTGACTGATGACTCCATGGTGGGAGTGACAGTCACTGTGATGGGCACTGTCATTGTAAGTGTCGTCACTTTCGGTTTAACGGTCGTGGAAGATGTCACTTGTGTTTCAAGTCCATTCAGTTTCGTCACTATGTACGTATAAGTTCTCAATCTCGTTGATGTCACTGTCGTCTCTGTATAGTAAATACTTGTACTTGGTTCTAATGGGACGTCAGGTACTGATTTGGATTCTAGATTGATTGTTTCTGATTTCGATTTCAGAATTTGAGAAAAATCGGGACGCGATAGGGATAGGTAAAGATCATCTACCAAACCAGATTCGATGTCTTCTGGTGTAGGTGAAGAAGCAATCGTAGAAGCAATCGTAGAAGCATTCAAATTGAACATAGCTGTTTTTTGAGTTTGAATTACTGGAGTATTTGGTTTAGTGTACTCTGCATTAAGAGGAATTACGCTTGGTATATAAGAATCATCGAAACTAGAAGAAACAGAGAAATCTGAAGTTATGAATGTTTCGGGAATAGGAGTTGTAAAGCTAGACAAAATGTCAACAACTGTTTGTGGAGTAACGATCGAATCAGTTTCAGGTTTGTTGTATAACTCTATAGGCTTTACTGTTAAGATTTCATCGTCTTCCTTATGTTTTTCTTCTTTTTGTTCTTCTTCAGAGTTTATAACTACATTAATATCTGTCACATAATTTGTGGGTATACTAGTATTTTCGACCGAATCAAAATCCTTCGTGTTATCTGTTGATATATCTTCAGGATTTCTTTCTATATTAGTTTCCACAGTTTCAGAAATGCTTGACACTGGTTGCTCAGTCACATCTGGTTCAATAGTTGTTTGTTCCAGTGACTCATCGGATATATTAGTATTATCATCTGAAATAAATGTTTCTTGCAATGTATCATTTGATTTCTTAATTAATTCATTATCTTCTTTTTGTGGAAGCGTTATATTTTCTTCTTGTAATGATGTTGTATCTTCGTTTTCTGGCAGAGTTGTTTCTTCATCCTCTAGAGGGGTTGTTTCTTTTTCTTCTAGAGGAGTTGTCTCTTCTTCTCTTGGAAGAGTTGTTTCTTCTTCTCCTAAAATAGTTGTTTCTTGTTCTTCTATAGGGGTTGTCTCTTCTTCTTCTTCTAGAGGAGTTGTTTCTTTTACCTCTACAGGAGTAGTTGTTTCAATAGTTTCACCTTCTGTACTAACAAACTCGGATGGCTCTTTTGTTACTGCCATAGTTTGTAAGAATGATGTTTCTTTCTCTATTAATGAAGATGTTGCAATGCTCATTGATATACTAACAGTATTTGCATTTAATATTGCAGTATCTCTGTCTAATACTACATCTTCTACAATAGGATTTGTGACATCCTCGCTGTCTATATTCGATGTAACTGTTGCATTATCTACATCTTCTAATTGGATGTCATGTTGGATCGTATCATTTTCTCCATCTAATGAAGTAGAAACGGGTGTAGTTACATTTTCATTGTTATCTGTTAAGTCTACAAATTTTTCAGTTACTTCTTCAGCAATTTCTGCAGGCGTTGATGTTTCTACATAATCATCCTCATAACTGACATCTTCCTCGTCATCGGATGGTGGGAAGAAGAAATTATTCGTAATTATTACGGGCGTTGGATCAACAATTTCATACGTTGATGTTACTTCTAATTCTGGTGTTTTAAATTCACTCTTTTCTTCTTCCGGTGTACTGTCAATGACCGTTGGTGCTGTGTCGAGACTGGGAGTAGTAGTAAGGTGATTTTCATCATCCTCAACGTCTTCCGTACTTTCTTCATCTTCATACTCATCGCTGTAATCTTCATACTCATCGCTGTAGTCTGAAGGTGCACTAAAAAAGCCTGTAGTAATAATAGCTAACGTCGACGTTGGTTCTATCGGTCTTATAGCAACTAGTTTTTTTACAGTAATCCTGCCTTTCTTTGGTGCCGTTGTACTCGGTGTTGGTTCGATCTTTCTCTTCCGTGTAATAGTTATTTTGTGACGTGTAGTTTCCGGTATCACATGATCCGAATCGATTACGTCCGTAGACTGTTTGGACTGCACCGGTCCTAACGGTCTGATTCTCGTGACAACTCTTCTTGGTGCATGAGTTGTACTTTGAATTTGTTCGCTTTTCGTGGACGGTGTTAAGGGTCTGCGTCTGACCACAATGACTTTATGCTTCTTTGGAACTCTACTTCGAACTACAGGAATACGAATTCGAACTCTTTTGCGTGGTCTATTACCTAAGTTGTCATCGACACTATCCGAGGGAGAATTTTCCAAGGTTTGATTTTCTTCTTTGTCAACAGGGTAAGCAGTATCATGTGTCGATCTGCTGTATTCCTGACTGAGGTTTTCGTCGTAGTTCAAACCATTATATTGCTCCCCTGAAATGTTGCAGTCTTCTCTGTTCACTTGTGTATGTGTTCGCATAACTTGCCCCAAGATTTGTCTCGTATTTCAAAATCTCCACGGGTAAGTATAGATGGTAGTAATAAAATTGAAAGATAATAGGCATTCGCCAAAAATTAGAAATCAGACGGGTCTGAAAGAGTACTGTTTATCTTACGTCTACTTTTTTTTTGAGAAGTTTTCTATTTGATTAGTGCTACTTTTTATGCGGTACGCTGCTGACCGCAAAATATTTGAGAGACCGTGCTACACCTGGCCACGTTATCGTGTGGGCGCGTGTGCGGCGGTGGTGACATCATAGGCTGTGTTAGTAGAAGGAAACGTGAGATAACGGGCCAAAAGGAGTTTTTAATGGAAAAAAAAGAAGAAGGTGTTTAATAAGGATTGAGAGAACAAGATGTACGTGATGGAAACCGGAGAGTATGTTCAATTCAATGGTTCTAGTCTTCTCGAAGCTGCGAGCTTTCGACGGAGTTCTTCTACCTTTACATAATTACGTAGAAAAGCAATGCTGAAAATTCGCAGGTACTCGATCTTACTTGACATATTCAGTATTGCTTTTCCTCTATATTTGGTTAAATTCGGAGACTCGGACCGACCATCCGAGCGAAGCAAATTTTAGAAAGGTCGCTAACTACGAGTATTTGGAATAGATTCGATGAACCAATGATTGAAGGGAGGACAAAGGATAAGGAGGAGGAAAGGATGTCTTAAATGGGAAGAATTAGGTATGAGTGTATGTGTAAATATGCCGTCCCACGTCACCTACTACGCTTTCAAGGCTTTGCGTTGGCGTATGTACGTCGACAGTATCTTCGCTAGCCGTCAGGATGGCAAGTGGTTCTGAACCCGCATGCAAGGATGGTGGAATCGATGGTTGTACTTTAACAGATATGTTAGCATCTCTTCGCCTTCTCGATGATGCTTGTTCTCCAACTTTAACAGTACTCAAAACAGTGCTAAATTCTCCGGGTCTTCGACCAGAGACGTAGAGCGTTACCACGCTTGATTCAGGCTTCAAAGCTGCCGAGTGAGCGTCTTTTCTGTCGTTAGACCTATCTCGAGCTCGTCCACCGCGAACTCGCGATGGTTTCTCATACTCTTCCATTTCCTCATCCGAGTATTCGTAACTATCCGGTTTGTAATCAGAATCAGCAGGTTGATGCCGCCTCTCAACTTCACCAGGTAGAGTGTTGCTTTGCGTTAACAATGGAGCCGCGGCGAACACGGGATCCAGCAAAGGATTCGGATTTGGTTGTATCTGTTGCTGGGGTTGCTGAAGTAGCAGTAGCAAGGAGTTTAAATTTGCAGCTGGCAATGTTGCTGTTGGTGTAACTACGACAGTGTCCGTGATAAATTCCGTTGCGGTTATGACATCGCTCGAGGAGTCTATTAAAGTAGTTAAGATCTCTTTACCGCGGAAGGTAAGTGGAATCACGGTGCTCTGATGTTTCGTAATCGTGGTGACGTAGGTGGTGGTGCGCGTGTTATATTGCGTAGTGGGTGTACCTTGAGGCTGTAGTAATTGGTTCTGTGGATTTAGTTGACCCAGAAGCAATTGTGATAAAAGGATATTCGCAAGAGGTGGATTTGCAGGTAGAGAAGGTCGTATCGTAGAAACTACGTGTTCAACCGAATAAATTGTTGTGGGTACGATCACTGACTGCGAAGCTCTGCGACCACCGAAAGTGGTGAGAGTATGCGAGACACGTGTAGTAGGCGTTTCGTGAAGCAAAAATCGTGTAATCTCAGTTTGACCTTGACTGTTAATACCTGTAGCTTCGCTAACAATTACTACCAACGGTCTACCATCACCACCTGTTACAGTACTGTACTGAGAAGGACCAAGGACTTCGGTGCTAGGGTGAGCTGTTATAATATTGCGTTGCTCTGTGACACCGTTGTTCACTACAGGTATTGTTACTTCCGTTGGCACGTAATGAGTTACCGTTATGGTACCATCAAAATCTGGATGAACAATCGGGGATTCCCTAATGTCTTCGTGAGAACTTCTACCCCTCTGTGAACTTTTTCTACCATTTCCGCTCCTATTCGGAGTTCTAGAACTAGCACGCGAAGAGGACACCCTGCGTGAACTATTAATCGATTCCACTTGACTTTTACCACTACTATTTCTTAGTCTCGGTGGTCTTGACTTTCCATTATCCGATGCTTTATTCGTTGTCCTAGAAGTGGTTCTAGCTCCCGAAGATTGTGTTCTTTTGTAACTAGATCTCGGTTGTGATGGATCTTTTTCTCTAAGAGTAAATTGTCTGCCGTTACTTGACGCCGGTGAAGGCTTTATCCTCGAGGATGTACTTCTACCATTACCATTGGTATTTTGTTTGATTCTTCCATTAGGTTTATTCGATTGATTCGTAGATATTTCTGTCGAATCTGTTTGCGATTTTTCTGGATTATTTGGCGACTTAAAATTAGGCCGAGAAACTGCTGGAGATCTAGTACGAGCACTATACCGAGCAACCGGCTTTGCTGAGGCTTTCGTAGTATCTTCTACAGTCGATGGGCTACCAATCGTATCCATTGTCTCATCGGCTTTTACTGGCGTTGGTTGTTTTGATTTTCTAAAACGACTTGTTAACGACCTCAACTGATTAGCTTGACGACGAACTCTTCTTCCTCTAGCATACGATCCAAATGGTCTAATTTGGGGAACTGGTCCGAAAGTTCTACCATATCGACGGTTGGGACTAATATTCGATGGCGTAGTTTTGTCCTCGTGTTCCGAACCTTCGTAATCATTATCTCCTATTTCTTCCACCGGATCTTCTTCTAGATCTTCTTCATCTTCTTCGATATCCTCAATCTGATCTTCTATAGGCGATTCCTGTTTCCTGCCAAAATATCCACGAGGCGGAAAGAAACCCGGGTTCGTTTGGCGAGGTCTCGTCGATGTTGGTGGAGTAGGTCTGTTACTCAGCCGAGAGCTGGTACTTCGGCTGGGTACGCTGGGTGAATTGGATTTATTATTTCGAGTGCTAGGTTTTGGAGTCGTAGGCGTTCTTGAAGTTCCACTCAAGTTTATTGGTCTACGGAATCTTAACAGTGGATTTGTAGATCTCCTAGAAGATTCGGTCGTAGTTTGAAGTGGTACGGTGACCGTCTCGCCTTCATCGGTCTCTTGTGTATACGGTGTCTCTTCTGTTACCAAAGTAGTCGTGGTGAATTCATTGGCATCGTTATCTTGATCGTCCTGCCTAAGTGTCGATTGTCCCCGAGGCAAAGTAGATGACGCTCGTATACCAAGTCTGTATCTGGATGATGCTCCTGGATATGCAGAACTTGAACCACGAGGAGAACCTCTCGAAGAACCTCTTACAGTGGCGGGTGTTCTCCGATTACCTTGGACAGACGATGGAGATATTCTAGATTGTCCTCTACCTCGGGATCCTGCTGTTGCTGAACTCAGAGAACTCGAAGCAGATGCTGTATTTCTTCTTCCCGAGAATCTTCTAGAACTAGATGGCGAAACCGTCGATGAGTATGGCCCAATAGGTGAACTGATGCGACCTCTTGACGACGCAAATCTGTTACCTTTTCCAGCCAACGTTGCAGTTATAGTGGGTGTTATGTCTGTTCTTGTGATTGTAGTTGCACCCTGTGATCCTTTTCGTAAGGGATTAAACGTTGGTCGACTTCTAGAAGCAAACGGTCTAAACGCTGGAGTGAATGATCTTGTTCTCGAAGAAAATGTTAACCTGGGCTTCTTTCTTGAACTTCGATCATCCTTTTGATCATCCTCTTTTTCATTCTTTTCTTCTTCTTCCTCAGAGTCTTCATCGTGATCCGGAGATTCTGTCGTAGGATCTTCCGACAAGGATGATTGAATTACCGCAGGTGATGGGGATACGTCTATAATTCCTATCGAAGTACTTGGTGGTAATGTTGACGATGGTGCAATACTGAGAGTAGGTGCGACGGATGCAAAACTTGAAGTACTTTCGATTCTCTGTGCATATCTTCCATCGATGCTAGTACCAATAACCTTTGATTCATAGTACGTCGTGATGCCATCGCTCTCGATTTGTCCCTCGATCAATCGTACGAGTCCAGTCCTATGACCCTGGGTCGGCTGTATAGCCAGCTTTTTCTCTTCGTCAATTTTTGTGCTAGAGCTATTCTCGATGAACTTTGCATACGCGCCATCAATCGAAGTGCCAATTAGTTTGGTAGTAAAGTATACGGTTGTCACGCCATCCGCGTCTACGATACTACCTTTATTCAGTGATAATACACCCGTTGGAAGTACGGGAGTAGCTATCACCGAAGTAGGTGTTTCTAGGCTAGTAGAACTTTTTATAATTTGTGCATAGACTCCATCGATAAAAGTACCATACACATCGGTCATATAATGTGTAGTAATATCGTCGTGTACGTCACTGGAACGAACGGTCGATACTAATCCCGTTTTAGAAATTTCCACGGGTTTAGATGGTGTTATAGATTTACTTTCTGTTTCCAATTCTTGAACTCCACGATGGGCAGCACCATCGATTGCACGTCCGGTTGGTTTTTGTTCCGTAGCATTGGGATAGTAGACACTGGTTACAGTTTCTAATCTGCTATTTAAAATCGTTTCATTACCCGCGTATGCTGTTGTGAAATATGTATAGGTGGTGTAATATGTTGTTGGTTCTGGAGAAATAATCACGCTTTCTGTTAAATTAACATTGTTTTTAGTAGTAGTTGGAGTTGGTTCTAGAACCGATTTTTCAAGTAATGAAAGATCTGACGGTGTCACTTCATTATCGGCTGTGACCTTAAGTTTCCTCTCATTAAATGGTTGCTCTTCGATTAATGACGACGACGTCGATGACGATGATGGCGCATCTGGTCTATACGTCATTAGCATATCTAATTGAACAGTTGGCGTCGCTGCCACATCTGGAGTTACAACAGTACTAACTGTTTCTTCACGACTAGTTGTCAAAGTATCACCACCTTTGTAATAAGTGGTCCAGTACGTAAAGGTTGTGAAATATGTAACTGGTAACGTACTTGACTCTGCAGGTAATGCAGCGGTTGGTCTTATCGTTTCCGTGGCAATGTTTGTTACCGTTTCTAAACGGCTGGCGACATTGGACGAATCACCTTTATACATCGTTGTAAAATACGTGAATGTTGTATAACTAGTCTGCAAAAGAAGCGTTGGCGGGGGTTCAACATCTTGATGATTTGATTCTGATAATTCTTGATCTTCCGGCACAGCGTTTCGTTTATCCATGACATCTAAGACGGTACCACCCCCAGAACTGGAAGATGAAAGAACATCCGTGATCATGGATCCTAGAATTTCACCATTTATCGGAGGATTTGGTGTTACTTGTCCGTTGATGTCCAGCTCACGGATTGCTTCTTCCGTAGAAAAGTGTTGTTCCAATGTCGTTGGAAGTTCAGTAGTGAAATCCTCGGTAGTCATTTCTGTGACCACTGTAGTGTCACTCAGCTTGTTCACTTGTTCGGCGGAACTAGCTTCTGCTTGTACCTTCTTTGCTAATAAGAAAGCTTCCTCTTGAGATTTCTGTCTTTGAATCGCTTCCAAATATGCTAATATTTCTGGTGGAACCGCTGGTTTATTGGTAGGTGGCATCGGTGTTGTTTGCGAGGTGGATTCTTGAGTGATAGGAACTGTTGGGCTGGGTTGAATCATTTCCGTCACAACATTAGTAACCACTTCAGTTCTCGTTTCTATTTCCGTTTCATCGTCGACAAAAGTCGTAGTGAAATATGTGTACGTTGTAATATACGTTTGGAGATTATGCTTCACTACTCCGGTTGACATTGCAGGAGTTGGACTTGCTTCAAGCTCCGTTATTCCCTTTTCAGTATTTTCAAATTCCTCGTCAAATATAGTAGGTACTGTACTGACACGTTCTTCGACCGTAGTCTCGTCATCCAGAGCCGTGGTTAAACTTTCTTCCGTAGTTTCTTTTACTGTAAAATCGGAATATTCCGTAGTGGTCGTTGGATCTTCACTTTGTTGAGTTATTACCGACGGCAAGATAGTTTGCGAAATTTCTGTGGGAGTTATCGTAACAGGCTCATCTTTTCCGAAAAGATCAGCCACCGCAGCTGAAACACCATTAGGTCCAACAGTTTGCGTAATAACATTTGTTTCTACCACTTCACGGCTGGAAATGCTAGACGTGTCTTTTTGGAAAAATGTAGTCAAGTACGTATACGTCGTGTACAATGTTTTAAATATTAATTCTATTTCTTCATCTTGTTTCGTCGTTTGTTCCGGCTCCAACTGAGATGTTATATCCAAAGTCTTTTGCGGTCTGATCGAACTATACGATTTTGTTGGAAGAATGGAACTTTCGGTGCTACTCGGTAGAATCAATTCCGTTAAGTAAGTAACTTCAGAAGATACAACCTCTCGAGGTCTTATCGATGTAGTCATTTCGCCATTGCTACCAGGAATGAAGAAAGTCATGAGGTAAGTAAAGGTTTTATATGTCGTAGAGGGAAGAAGCTTCGTAGCGAATGTAATCTGTTGCTTCAAGTCTACTAAGTCCTGCTGATGTACATTGTTCTTTTCCTGATCATACTCGTCTTTGAAGGATCCACCTTTGATACTACGTCCCTGAGGATCACCAGATAAAATATCATTAGGAATTCCATCATCGAACGGTGATGTTGAATCAGTCGTATCGAAGACTTTCCTTACTCTTTCTAAAATGTCCTTTATGGTTATCGGGATACTATCAGTGGTGTCTTTGAACGGTGTCGTGAGTTCATTCATTTCTGGCGAGGCTTCTTCGCTAGTTGTAGTTATTTGAGGTGTCGTACTAACACTCATGTCAATGGTCGTGTCCTGTTCTTCTTCAGCATCACTTGTATGCGTAGACTCATATTCTACCGTGGTATCTTCATCTTCGTGAGTTAACGTAGCCGTACTAGGGAAGAAGTACACGTCGGAAGAAGTTTGAATAAGTTGAGTATAATCTTTACCAATATATGTGCCATAAATGAGACTCTTATAACGAGTGGTAGTACCATCGGAAGACGTTGTCGAATCTATTATCTTAAGAAGGCCAGTTGGTTTTACCGAATTTGTTTCTAAATCAGGGACTAACAATAACGGATCGGTAGACATAGAAGATGAATCGATTTCGGGTTCTTCGACGACACTTGGCTGAATATTACCCCCA
This sequence comes from Odynerus spinipes, assembly GCA_032403825.1. NCBI lineage: Eukaryota > Metazoa > Arthropoda > Insecta > Hymenoptera > Vespidae > Odynerus > Odynerus spinipes. The sequence continues at coordinate 1,979,573 of JAIFRP010004408.1, forward strand.
TTGACAATACCCAACATCTCATCAGTGTCATGATTCATACTAGCTTCTATATGATCCTGGGGTCTCATAAATGATAAATCTGGCTTTCTGTGATCTCCAATTGGTTTAAGCGTAGCATCGTTTTTAATTGTAACAGCTGGACGTCCACCAGGTGCTTTCGATACGCTAGAAGATATTTTGACTTCAGATTCCTCAACAACGCTTGGCTGTATGTTACCTCTATTAACAATATCTAAAAGTTCATCGATATCATGGTTCATGCTAGCTTCTATATCATCTTGAGATCTCATAAACGGTGACTCTGTCTTTTTGTGATCTCCAGCAACAGCAGTAGGTCTGATCTTCACTACTGCCACACCATCATCGGGTCTTAGCGTAGCGTCGCCTTTGATCGTAGTAGCTTGACGCCCTGCAGGAGCTTGCGATGTACTAGGAGAGAAGACTATAACGGTGTCACCCACAGTCGTGGTAAAATCAGCGAACCCGTGGTACGTGACCGTGGCTAATGGTTTGTTGTCGAGTTTCTTTTGCGTAACTTTGACCGGTGGTTTAAAAATTTTCGGAAGCCGAGGCCTAACCTTTGGTTGCTCGTTCTCGAAGATATCAAAGTTATTGGAAACGTATTCTTGCTTGACGGTGTACGTTGGTAAATAATCAGCGGGTCTTACTTTAACAGGCTTAAACCTTTGAATTTCAGAGCCTAATTCTCTTTTACTAAATATATCGTTCTTTCTTGCCAAGTCGTCCAATCTTGTCGTAGCTTTACTTCCATTAAATTTATATTGACTCTCCGAAGGATTTTCCAACGATTCCTCATTCCTATTTGTAACCTCTATTTCTTTGATGGCTTTGATCGGAGCATTGCTCAGGTCGACGTTCGATTGCCAATCATATTCCACCGTTTTCGAAGGGTACACGACGTATGGACTGGTCGGGTCTACCGAAGGTTCCTTGTCATAAAAGACTCTACTGGAGGTGGAGAGAATTCTTGCGTATAAACGTCCATTGTCTAACGTTGTACCAAGAACTTGCGTAGCGAACTCGGTGCTAGCACCATCTTGTACGAATGTACGAGCGGTTTTTGTGAGGACACCTACCGGAGGTATGGATTTTCCAGGACGGGCTGAGACCAAGAGGACTGTGGTCACGCCTGAGATAGCGGTTTAACGTTAGTAATAAGAGTGGGAAAAACGTTTCGGTACGGGTGTGGGTGGTCGTGACAATTGTGGAAGATATCGGTGTGCGCCGATCGCGAAGGAATTTCGTGTAATAACGGTAACAAATCGATAATACGTTGTTTATAACCATCACCAAGTGAGATTATGACAGCCAAAGTGATTAAGAGAAGCAATAGAGAGTATACAATTACACATAGAGTCAAAAGGTTTAAAAACGTCAAGATGCGAATGAACGGAAGTAGAGTGAACGTTCAATGTATCAATGTATCAATGGCGATTGAGTAGTGTTGATTAGATCCATTAAGATTTTAGTTTCGTATGTCCGTTCGGGGTTTCATTGTCGTTCGTAATCCGTCGGTGTTGTTTTATGTATTTTTTCGCGTAGGTTTTTACAACGTAGGTCGTCGGAGAGACGGAGATGCGGGCGGACGTTGGAGGCAGACGGCATCCAGTTGTTGAGAAGAGTTGAAGGCGGGGAGCAGGCAGGAGCACAGTAACAGAAACAGAAAAAGAGATAGACGATTTTAATAGAACAGCTTTTTTTCTTGTAATCTACAATACCTGCTATCGACTTTACGTCGTTTCACTTTTAAGCTTGATTTGCATGTATATGATATGTCGCGGTACATGGAAAATTTAATAATGGAATCGTTTGTTTATTGTCGTTAAAGTATGTTAATAATATACAACTGTTAACTGGATGGAAGAACAAAGACTGTATAAAGGAAATAAAAAATATAATAACATTTTTTGAACAAAATTACACGTCTTTTATTTAATAAATGCAGTATATCCGTCACGTAAAATTATTAAGACATTAGGCTTAATGCGTTTTTTTTAAACAACAACTTCTGATCGCTTAGATTTTTGTATTTAAAAAAGTTCTTATAAAATATTTAGCAAAGGAAATCGACCGCAGCATACGAGAACACGTAAATCAAGCTTTAATCTTTAAAGTTTGTATGCTTATAACAGAGTGATCTGCTTCTTAGCGATGTACAGCTCGAAAAGAAAAGTTAAGAAGTAATTGGTGCCAAATGATAAAAGAAAAAAATAGCCGTTAGAAATTTCGTGCATAGCCTGACCACATTAGACTTCCATAAGGGATAGATTTGCAGAGAATACTGACTAAAAGTTAGTTTAATGTTCAAAATAAACTCTTTCTTTGTATACGGCCGTATTTCCACTAAGAAATATGAATAATTTTGTGTCGCTTGGTTAAAGAGAAATAAAAATCGATCTGTTCGATTATTCATTTATTAAAGATCCTTTTTTTCTAACGATATTAGTTAACATAAATTTAAATTCGTAATTTTATAATTTCTGACTAATAAAACATTTTTTTTTTTTACTTTTCCACCTTATTCTTAATTCGACAGCACGTCTTCGACTAAAACTACTTATACGTATTAATAATGAAATGGAGATAGAAATGTTTTCCAGTTTCAAAGGTTTATATACACGGCCGCACCTCGCGTCAACACGCACGTATAAAGTTTAGACATGACAAATTCAACATTCATCATGTGGAGAAAGTAAAATAGGTAGAGACAAAGGTTGAAGCAGAAATAGTGACTAGACATAACATTGCTTTCGGTAAATAGAATTCAGAACATAAATATTAGTACGAGAGAAAAAATGAGACATATTTGACATCAGATTCGCGTAAGAGAAATCATTTGTTACTAGCTCAAATAGGTATGAATATGTACAATATAAAGAATTTTCTTACAAAGAGAGTTGGACACGAACCGAGCACGAAGACATGGAAAAAAGATTTTTACAAGTTACATCGGTCCGAATATCGGTAATGTTAAGCGCAATGTTATGTATATTTATATATTTCGGGTGTCATTACAAGTATACGTGTATATCTGTAGTGTAAATGTAATAAAAGTAAGGAAGAAAAACTTACCCTGCAAGTCCCCCTCTATCCTGCTGGCTTTAATATTATCATTTTCGAAATTCGTATCTGTAAATAGAACGAATATCGTTAATAAATGTTATATCAAATTATGTAAATGAAATGCAACGAAGACTTAATTTTTAGGTAATAAAAATATATCTATAACACTTATAAAACACGTATAAACAATGTACAAATGTTCCTAAGTCATAAATGACGGATAGAATCGAAGAGATTTGTAACTGTGAGAACGAAAGATGAGAAATTCCATACCTCAACGATACCGAAGACGGCATTCGGAGGCCATGACATACTGTTATTTGACCGACTCCTTTCCTCAGGGGGACGCAACATCTACATTTGTGTCGATTGGCTACTCGATGCGACATCTTCGCGGATAACCGAGTGTACGAGACGTTTCCGAGGAAAGTCTGCCTATGGACAGGACGACATATTTGTTCCTCGGCGTGAACTCGTTCACAGTTCACGTCTTTGAACTATGTCATTCTAAACTTTTATACAATGTGTTTATATTAAGTAAAAATAATGATCTCTGCATTGTGATTTTGATATAATCAATCAATAATCGATCAATAAAAATAAAATAAACATCAATATCATAATTACATTCATTCAATCGGTCTGATATAAGATAAAAAGTTTAAACTTGTCCAGGAATATTAGAACAGTATTTTGACTATTTTACGTTCGAAGAAACATCACCGTCCATGTAATATCCGTTCGATACAGGTTGCATTACGCGAGTTACCGATTCGGTATATAAGTCTCGTTGTAACGGGATCACACTTGCGGTCCAATGGAAGTGTACTGTGTAAGGCACTGTGATGATGTAGCGGTGAAAGACTGTCGCGTCGAAGACCTGACCTCCTATCACGAGGTCGCGCGTCAATCAGACGCTTCTCGCGATCGAGGATGCGTCCTGTGGATCACTGGATCGTCGAACGCGTTGCAAATACTTTTATCCCCGTTTCCATTCGATATTACACTAAAAAAATAATTTCTATCGTCACGCGAACGACGATTGCGTGATGAAGTGTCTTCGAGAAACGCAAATTTTACTATCGATTCTACGTCTCGACACGCACACCGCTCTTTTCTGCGAAAGCAGCAGTCGACGCACGTTCACACTGATCGTTTAAAAAATTAATGACGTAGTAAGAGTAGCGTAGTCGCTATTACCGGTTCCCACGACAGAACACTTTCTCTCTCGTACTTGGCGCACGTACCTGAATCGCAATCCTTCATGCTCTTTGTAATGCTAATATATAAAATCGATATCTCTTTCCGTTAACAATTTCAGGAATTTATTATCGATTTCATCCTGCGTTACAAAATATTCTAGATTTAAAAAAGGAAGTGTTCCATTACAATAATTGGTTACGTTACTTGATTTGCAATGAAAAAAAGACTCGTGAAATTGAGCTACATTCGTAGCGATAGAAATTTCTTCGTCTTCGTTACGATATAAACTCGGATGCGAAGCCTACGAAGAGAAAATTACTTTCATATTGAAATTCAGAGATAGTATTTCCGTAATAAGATATCTTTACTTGGCGCATAAAGCAATTTTACTTCTCCCTATATCCTCGCACGACTATCAATATTTCATATCGCAACTTGAAAAAAAGAAAACAACAACAAAAATGCTCCGAGAGATCAATTCCTGGTTCGATGTCTCGTTGAGTTTTATAGTACTTTCTACTTTTTCTCTTAAGTCATCGTTTTGCAACGTAATCTCCGGTAGTTCTGGCGGGAACAATGCGAAACAACATTATACCTATGAATTTGCACTTGCTTGAAATTGTTGTAATTATATGTATCATTATAGGCGACTTATCCTTACTTCCGTTTCTCTTTACGGAAATAAAATGTGCACTCGCACCGATGTAAAAATTGAATCCGGAAAAAATAATGTCTTATTTATAGCATCGGGAAACATGAATGGGTAAAATGAAGTTTACGAAAGTCAAACTCCGAGCTTGGATTTCTCTTCGTGTCCTTCGCATATGAAAATAAGCTGAGCACATCGCTTGGCTATGCAACTGTCGTAAATGCTCCCTTACACACGTGATACCGGTACGGCAGGTGTACTCATACCTTTTGTGCGACTCGATGATCGGGAATACTTCGATTTTGTTTGTCAGCTAAAAAAATAGCAACTTAGAAAATGTTTCTAATTAAAAAAAAAAAAAAAATTAGGCGTTTCCAGCACAAATAGCACGCATACCTTTAAAAGACATCCTACGCGGCGATCGTTTCACCTACTTACGGTGAAAGTGGTATATAATCGATATTAAATTCATTCCGATGAATAAATTAAATCCTTCCTTCATAGATACGCCGTTCGGATTCGTTTCCACGCAACATTAAATTAGGAGAGAATCATTTAGTCGTAGCGCGTTATTTTAAAGTTGGCCAGTAGAGCGATAGACCGTAAATATCTGGAAGTAGATCTTGGATACCTACTTCGATACTTCGTTATCTTTATTTCTCCTTGTAATCCATTTTTTTGTATTTTTTTTATTTTCCCGTATACTCCGCGTATGGCTTACACTCGTAAAATTTCATTGACAAATTTGACAAGAAAACACATTTCTACTTAAACAACAGTATCCTTTTAAGCTGAGAATCTCTGAAGCCGAGGATCCCCGCAAAGATACGCTATCTTCCCTTATTGTGTGTTCGCGGTCGTAGTATTTGCTATACGCTACACGTGCGGCTAAGAAATCAGTGGCAGGTACATACAATCAGCTAAAACACGTGTTTGGTATGCGCTGTTCGGCTCGTGCGGTTACAAATCGTATCCCCTTCTCATTATCATGGTGACATTCATTGTGGAATGGACATCAAAATATCCTGGGCTTGGAAGGAATGGCCATTATTCTTGAGAACTTTCCATGACGCGTTTCTTCGTATACGTAAATGTACATAGAACGTAGCAGGTACACGGGGAAGCTGTAAAAACAGGATAATTCGAATCTGTGAACGTGGATACGTTCAATTAGATGATAATAGTCGTACGACGAATCAACAACGGTCTCTCGCGAAAGACAACTTTTTCTTTACGCCGCTCGATCGGTGTTAAACTCGTTGTCAACGATAATGTAAACAAGCTACTTAACGAATTAGTCGTTTAAACATTTAACGATTTCTTCCGCCTACTTTTCCTCCGGCATAGCTTCGGTGGAAGCGAGGCCAACTGACACACCCGGTATATCGTGGAAGAATGCTACGAGACGTTCGGAGATACCGCGTTATACACGCATACTCACGCGATTTCTCCGGGTTTCCGTACTCGCGCACGCGCGCGCGCGCGCGCGTTTAACGCGAGACAATTTCGCGTGTGCGAAACTGCCATAAAAGGTACTTCGAATTACGTCAGGAATGGTATAAATGTTTTTCCATCGTTTTACGCATTTCCCTTGGATATACGACCGCGTTGTTCTCGTAACTAACAAATTTCCTACTTGATAGTAAAAACGTAACCATAAATGCGATAATGTGCAAGTTCGTGTACATTTTTTTTAAATATCGACTGCTCGTACTGTTGGATTATATAGTGTAGACAAATGTTTCTTTAAAAAGCTGAAATAAATAACACACGTGACGCGAAAATCGATACGTCTTTTTTATTACTTTCCTTAGTAATATTTCACTCGAGATTCATTGACCCAATTCTTGAAGAATTCACCGATCGTTTCTCGTCGGTGATCAACCTGTACCAGGATTGGATTTAAGAGTGACCCTCTTCTTTGAGCGAAAGTTTACCGGCCTTTGACTAACACCGAGATAAAATTCAATTAACTGATAATAACCCGCATAGATATTTATCATCAAATTTTGTGTGTGTGTGTGTGTGTGTGTATTACAATAGAAATCTTTCGAAATAAAATAAAGCTCAACTGATAATATTCACAATAGCGATCTTTTTTCTTTTTTTTACCACGTGTAGTATCGTTAACCTTAAGAAAGGAAGAGCCTGTCAACGTATACCTAGCACTTATATTATTATTAATCGATACACGGTATGCTATGATAATCGCTTAAGATCATGCGATAGGATCAGTATCCGGTAAAGGCCAGAGAGCAATAGCATGCATCGAGAAGAAAGTTGGGACTCTTCATTGAATAGAGTAGAGAGCCGCAGAAACCAATTTCACTTGATGTCGATGTGTTCGAATCGATGGAACGTTTAGCGACAGTGTTGCCAATCGAATGATCCAAAAACAACAAGAATGTTAAATGAAATAATATTTCACCTGATATTCGTATAAAAGTTCAACGAAATATTTTTATATTCCAAAAGTAATTGAAGTTGATCAAAAATTCCAATGGCACGAATGAAATTACGAAAGACTTTCACAAATTAGACGTTTTCGCGAAAGTCCTCTCTAAAGACACGTGACCTTTTCCTCGATGACCGAAAGATGGGCAGCTTGTTCCAGCTCGGCCCTGTTCGCGGGCCTTACCGCGTGCGCCCAATGCGCGCATCCATGAACGGTACGGATGTAGGCCGAGCCCGACAGCCTCGGGGCTATAACGGATCGGCACACTAACTTCTGTATTTCTTCTCGGGCTCTTCTCGGGCTCTTCTCGATTATTCATGCAAATATTTGCACCTTATCGGTTTAGCGCTAGTCGTTGCACCCTAAACGCATCCCATTGTCTTTTGTTCGAGCTTACGTTTCTTATCTTCAATTATTATGCATCCCCGAGCGATCGTTAAACGTTAAACGATCATTTTAGATTAGTACGGTTTTATACCGGCTAATTAATTTTTTATATTAACGAGGTAACAAGTATCGCTCGAGTAAAATCCAGAATGACATGGATTAGAATCTCGTTCGATCTATAAATACACTCTCTTCTATCGAGTTATTAATTCTAGCGTGTATACACGGTCCCATTGAACGAAACGATCGTCGGGATGTGAAAAGGCCTCTCGATCGAGTCGCAGACGCTTTCTCCGGTGAATACAAGGCGGAACCGAAAGCAAAATCGGTCGATCGAAGTGAAGACGCTACCGGTCGATGAAGTGGCGAGTATCTCGCCCACCTGCTTCTACCCCTCCGCAAAAAGGTTACTTTCTTACGAAGAATTAACCCACATATCGGCGACCTAAATATTTTCAAACGCTTCGTCTTGATTTCCTCTCGTACTTCTCTCTCTCTCTCTCTCTCTCTCTTTTTTCCTTTTCGATTTCACGAACACTTAATTTCGTCCACGTGAACGTCTGTAAAAAAGAAAAAATTATACCGTAAGAAAAATTGCGATGACTGGTCACGCTAAATCGGTGAAGTCGGCTGCTAAAATGTTCACCATATGCCACGGTCCTAATATGTCGCAGAGGTGTTCTAGCTCGTTCTAGTCGATGGCGATCGTCGTGGCTGAGACTCGAGAAACCACGATGACTCGAGGGAAAGCATGAGAATTACATCAGTCCTTTGGCGTCGCACCTTCGCAGTTTCCCAGACACTTTCTATGCGATGTTTCGCCTCCTCGTGGCTGTGTTGTACGGTATGAGTGATTTCGCATCGTTAAGCCACGTACACAAGATCGAAAGCGTACGTTTTGCTTTCGTGTGGTACGTTGCTCGCGCGGCTGCGTGCAAAAAATAAAAATTCGCTTCTTTTCCCTTTGCTCCGGAATTACCGTAGCCGGGGAGGTGTCATTTCGCAACTTGGGATAATAACGTACTCTCTCGATGAATGCCATTCTTCTTTTGCGCGGGGAACGCTCTCGAGGATGGCGTCGTACTCGTGTCGAGTACTAAATCCATCGACCGCGTTGTTGATGTAAATGTGCGAGCGTACCTATAGATACGTGTACTTACACATAACTATGCACGTAATACTTTCTCGCTGATCCTACCACGAGACTCCATCGAGCGCTATGTAAAATGAAGCAAAAGAGATTGTTTCAGTTGCAGCAGCAACAGCAACGACGACGCTCGCAGCCTCCGGGCAAACCTTGACAAGAATGTATAAGGAGCCTGGCGTTTCTCTCGTGCTCCTATCGCCTCTCTTCTTTTCTCACACCGATTAGCTCGATCCCGATCGAAAATAAGAGTCGGTGATGGTAGTTTTCGTCTTTGGTTTCGTTCCGGCGCATTCTTGCGTAAAACTGCTGGATTATTCTCGCGGTTGCGTTTTCTTGCTCGATCCATTGATCGTTTTCTTCGATCGAACGTAATTTTAACGTTTTTTCCCTTTATGGCTTGTTTGTTTCACGTATCCGACGATCTCGAGCTGAATAGAATAACGATGGTCCGCTTTAAGAAAAGATATTCGAAATTGATCATGTACGAATCGAATCGCGAACCAATTGTGACCCTGCTTAAAGCCTGGATCCCATTTGGAAACAAAATATCTGTGGTTTCCTCGGCAGATTTCTCTTAAAGCACGAGTCAGCAGCTAGTTGCCTCCGGGTAGAGCCTTGATAGGAATGTCCAAGGCGTCCGAGCTCTCTTTTATTTTCTCTCCTTTTTTTTATGCGGTCTCTCGGTTAGATAACGAGATCCACATTAGCGACGAGAGTGTGACGGTACGGTGTAATAAGAAAAAATCGATAAAATATGCTTCGCGATCTGAGTCTACGTACTCGATCGCCTCGTATAACGAACTCGGACTGAGGATTACTCGAAACTTTCAATGTTATAGTCAACGAGGTGTAATATAATAGTTCGTTAGCACGAAGAGGCGCCTGAACTCGAAAGGAAAAGATATTTCCGGGAAGAGTACGAGTGTTATCGGGAGAAATGCGAAAAAAGTGAAACATCATGGCGGTGAAGGTAAAATAGGCGGGTATATTCATCAAGTGTGGAACGTACATGTAACATGCAATTTCGTTTGCGTGTAAAGCCGCATTTACACGGTTCGGAGCGTACGCGGGTAGTAACGTGCAAGAGAATCCGCATCGTTATCGAATCTATCCCCATTATACTACGTACGATCTAATAAATATATATTATGTTAGTTAGTTTTACTTTATCGATCGGATCGATCGAGAAGTCACCGGAGACGCCGACCCGCGATGAAATCGGCATTTTCCCGCGAACGTTTCGTCCTCCCCTCCTCCTCACCTCCTTCATCTTCTTCTCTCATCGCATTGTAATACGCAACGAGAATGCTTTTCTCCTTTTGATATGGACAACAATACGGGGATTACATATCGTACATACGTAGAAAAGAAGAAACAGGTGGTCTTCCTTTTAATGAGAATCTCACGATACGAATTAGACGAGTCCTCTCGCTCGCTCGCTCATTACGGTGCTTTTAGTGAAGAAGAACGTCTCCGCACGACGTAACCGTTATTATTTACTCAGTCACTCGCTACGAGGTACTTTCATCCTTATGCAACGGAACCAGATGCTATCTGCCTTCCTCTTTCCAACGCTTACCTTTGCGAAATCATCGAGCCGAGCTTGGAAACTATCCGCAAGTATCTCATCTTTCGATTCGCATCAGTAAATATCTGATCTTCCTTCGATTCGATCGTATACTCAAAGGGTTAGGTGGGCGGGGGGAGGGGAGGGAGAAAAAATAGGTTTCCCGGGCACGATTGTTCGAGAGAACATCTCTAGGTCTAGGGACCGTAAAGAGTTGGAAAAATTGATTACTTATTCATAATTGTTACGGATGAAATATTTTTTCCTCGACTAACGTTGGACGGGGTTATAATAAAATTAGGTAATCTTGTAAACTCCGCTTTGGACGCGTTACGTCTGTTTGCATAATTTCTAGGGAAATCGATTACATGTACATGCATATGTATTTCAATCGAGAAAATTATATAAGAAATGTAATAATATTCCGATTCGTTTTCATTCCATTTAAACATAGATCGAGCATTCTATAATGCGTATTAATTAACATGAAAATTGTGATTCATCGATACCTACACGTTGTATTTTATCCGTTTAGATTTTCTTACTTACATCCACGCACTTCGATGTAACGAGAGGTTTTTCTAGAAAGGCCAGTGAAAGCTTAAACTGCTATCTAATTTGGCATGCTACAGTGCTGAGAACTTATCAGATTTTTCCTGCGATCGTTAATTGATTCTTAGCAATATGGCGGCTGTATCCTGTAGAAATTTATACATGTAACCTGTAGTTACAAATTCACCACATACTTGGTCACTTAGTCGGACGAATTTATTAAGGATAATTATTAGTCTGTGTGTGTTTTGCGAAAGGATATTCCCAATTTTCAAACTTTTAATTGTAGTACTTATTGAAAAAAAAATTTAGGAAATCGCATTTCGAACATTCTGATAATAATTCGAAGTCATTGTCAAATTGATCACACGTTACAACTGTAACGCTACACCGAATAAACTAGATCGACATTGCCGTTACTTGGACATTGAGCGTACGGTCCAATAACCAACGTCACATTCTAGAATGTGGTTAACATTTTGGTTTCATTTTTGTTCGTACTAACTCGCACGACTTGGTGCATATACTTATCGTGTCTATATACGTCGAGTGTGCGTCAACAACCTTTCTCAAAGAACCGTCTGACGTAGGTGCACGCACAGTATCGAACTTGTCTCTTTTTCAACTTTCAAGATCTTATAGCTTGCACATTGAACGTTTTGTTCCGAGAAACGTTCGAAGCCAAGTGCAACCGAAAACATTGACATTATCTATAAATAAAACCGAAGATGAATTTTTCGGATTGTTATAAAATTTTGAAAAAGTGAATTTTTAATGAAAAACGTGAATTATTTTCCGTTCGGGAATTAAATATATATAGACAACGTTATTATAGAACCGTAAAGCAGCGCGATGCTAAGTACATGAAACGGACGAGTATGTGGTGGTAACGCGAAGGAGAAAGTGGCCTCCGGGGCCATAGTTGACGACCAACACTATGCTAAAACACGAGGAATAATGAGTTTATTAACCATACGCTACCTATTTTCTATCCCAAACCAATTAACGGTAATAAGTAAATCTCACAGAATTTAACACACAACTTTCGTACGTCGTACGTCAATTAAACGTTAATTTGCAAGATATAGAGCTGCCAAGTTAACAAAAAAATTATATAAATATCGTTGCATTATGAAGTCGTCCGTCCAAGGTAGAAATGCAACGTTTAACGTTACTCGCCAACCAGAAGTCCTTATCTTACCGGTTAGAGTTAAAAACAAATGGCAGTAGCGGTAAAGAGCATTCATAAATGGAGTGCTTTTGACTTCAAGATGTTTATATAACGGCACGAGACGGAATGTCAACTGACACTCGCACGACTGCCTCCTCACCTATATTTATAACGGTTTTATTTGCTCGTATGCGTAGAACCATAGAGTCGCGGTGCCGCGAAAGATGATCGAACTAAACTCGTATGCTTTCTTTTTGTAAACAATGGATGGGGAGACGATCGAGTCTAGAAAGTAATTAATTCGAGGAAATTTTCGATTTCTATTTTCACATTAATTATCATATATTTTGACGCTGAATTTATGCTAATTGTTTCCTCAATTATAAAAATTATATACGTCTTCCCTTTTGCTCGGTTAAGTAAAGTTTTCTAATATCTAATCTCTTTTTCCTGAAAGCTTTTAAAAACTTTTTCGTTAAGTGCCGACTGAATGTGTAACGTTACCAGAAGTGATTGGGATTTTTCCTTACATAATCCCATGGCGTTGAATTAGAGATTAGTAAACCAACCGTATAGCAATAAGAACACATCGATTTCGACCGGTCCTGTTAAACGTTCGGAAAGACGAAAAGTGTTTCGCCGGTTGGAAAGTCCGCGAAACGGAAACGTGAAATGAATATGTGGCGTTAGCGCTATCTCCGCCCAGACATCTAGGGTAAAATTCTGATTCTGGATTGGTTCACGAGTATTACACGCACCCATTCGACCCCTTGATCCATTAATGCGCGAGTATACTCCTCGCTCGTCGAGAGAGAGAGAGACGAATGTGTATTCCGAATGCGAATTACGTTACACTTTTGACCGTGTCGTGTATTCCGTCAGATTGAACGAACACGATCACGTTATAGCTCGAAGGACAACGAGTTCTTGTACCTTTACGTATTATGAAACACACTCTTTGTATTCACCAAAATCTATTAGTAGATATCTGCTATGAACGGGTGACGTTAGCCGTGTGTTACAAGAATGACTTTTCTAACGGTTCCCCATAACTAGAACGTTACGATATAAACAAGGATCCTTGTATCCTGTAAGTCGAAAGAATGAACTCTGTTACATTTTTTCCTCGGATTTATGCTAGATGACTATTTATGAGTACTTATCGGCGCATTCATCGGAAGAAAATTCAATGAGCTGCGGCGAACTATCGACGTATTCTTCCAACGATGGGAACTCGGAGCTCTAACAATTCTACCTTACCAAATCCCAGTATTATTCTAGTCGACGTTAGAGCGCTGAACTAGTTCGTTCGACGCGTAAACGCGGCTGGAGGAAACGCGGTTCGATCGCACCACCTTCTCTAACATTCTCACCGTAGTTATTAACTACGACTAACTAAGCGATTCTTTTTTGATTTATTTTTACTTTTTTTTTTTTTTTACTTTTTATCGTTGCGATAGCTCGACGCGAATATCGATAGCCGACCTGGAAATGTTTTTCTTACCGACGACTTACTTGGACTTATATGAAGATAAAAAATGTAAGTTTCACGAGAAACGAAGTCGTTGCCATTCTCTTTCTCGCGTCAAGGAAACATTTAAAAAGTGTTAGAACGGACGTTATGACAACGTAAAGTACGCTCGGTGCGATATAAAAATTCTTGCCATTATTTTATGTTTTAATCGCTCGTGAGCGATGACCGATGAGACGTATGTATGTGTTACACAGCGTTGTGTTGGGTTTCGCGATTTTACAGAATAGCCAATGGATCGAGCGCAAGAATGTAGGCCGAAAGCTCGCACATGGGCAGACGAGATGCTAACGACATACCAAAGACACGCCCGTTTCTACGTTCCGTCCGTTTGACATTTCTATGTGGGAAGGATCGACGGATACATGTATCGTTGCAGTACGTCGGTCTGCTACGTATGCAGAAGAAATTGCAGTCGGTGTATCGTGCGCTTCGATTAATTTTCTCATAGAGCCTTTGCGAGAGTAGAATGTATCGTTGTCCTTGTTTTATTGTAAGATTTTCTTATTCGGTGGGTAAGATCGTGTCTAATTATGATATGGTAGTCGTGAAATCTGCGAACGTTGTTCTAACGACAGTTGAACAGCTGATAGTGTCAAATCATACCGTAGCATCTTGCAACGAAGAAATAGCTAAACATTTTATATATTTTATTCGATATAACTTATTTTATGTAGAACAAAAAACAAAAAGGCCGGTGAGATACAAATGATCCATAACCCTGTACATGTATCATACATAAGCTAGATGACGAAAGAAAGAGAATGTTGCAAGTGTGTTACGATTAATCGAACATTTCTTTGGCAGCTGGGATACCGCGATCACAGGACACTCACCGGACGTCGTGTTATTTCGCAAACGGATCTGCACGATTTATTTCTCCGAAGAAGTCGTCCAACCTAACGTCCCAATTCCCTTTATTCTCTCTACTGTTATACCGTGCTTCTAGGCTAGGGCAGTTATATCATCGGAATGTAGGTGATTCGAAAGGCGCATGCGAACGATCCACCTACGTTTTCCTATTTTTTTCTCCTTCTTCTTCTTCTTTTTTTTCATGAAAACCTAGCGATTACGAGTATATTAATTAGAACTCCCGCGCGAACTCGTTTTACAGTTACTCGGTCGCCATAACACGTGCCGAAGCACGCGCGCGCCTCGAGACACATATTCGCGGCTATGCATCTACCTATATCGAGCATATGGTACCTACTAACGTGCATTCGTTATACATCGCGTCTGCGATTAGGCCTATCAACCATGCTGAGTCATTAAAAGCTTCTCGACCAAATTTAACATATGCTGGACGTTATAATAATTTAAAAAAAAGGTTTAACGCCGTAGTAGTTGATAATAGCGTTACCTATTTCGAAGTGTCACGCGTTCGAGCAAATTTCAGTCGGATCTCTTTATCAAACGTGCTTTTAAAACTAATCTTCGATTAGGTAAGTCTATCGAAGGAGACTTAACCTTGATCCCCAATAAACGATAACTGCAGCCGGATACAAACGAAGGTGCGTGTAATCGATTCACGGCACGAGTTCAACCTACATTGACAAGTTCCACTTCTTTTTAGCGATCCTGTATTCCGGCCGGATTACACGAGCTTTGTATATTTATGCAGAGAAGAAGAATAGAAAAAATAGATCGTTGATTTTCCTTCGTTCGGTCGACTATGATGATGACCTCGTTGTCTAGACGTTTTGTAACGGCCCGAAAGCTTTACTTTGAATTCTTCAAAGTCTAGACGATAAATCTAACGTAAGAAAGGTCACGTGTAAAACGTGTCTCGATTATTTATGCTCGATCCTCCGAGTTTCCATTTTTCTTTTTCTTTTTTTTTGTTCGATATAATTACAGCTACCGAATATAGAAATACCGACGATGCTAAGCACTGCATATGCATGTACGTACGATACGACACCGTATTAACGCGGAATGGTTAACTCGAAGAAGGCGGGTGAAAGTCAGAAGGAAGTTCGCACTTAAGCGCGAGAATATATCCGTAAATGATGATGACGTGGACCGTCCGGATCGTCCGGATTAGACGACAATGATGACCGTGCCGTAATCTTTCAGCGAGAAGAAAAGATGATTGCGCCGGTGGCATGAAATTGAAAAGAAATGCTAATGAGAAGAAGAAGATGGAAAAGGAAGAGAAGGCAGGAGAATGCAGAGGACGCGAGTCACGTTACAACGGTAAATGTCGATGAAATCCTGCGACGAAGGACGTCGGGTTGTTGCTTCGATGATATATACTTCGACCATTTCTACAATGCTACGGGCAAACGGTACTGAATATAGACTGGCGAACTAGTCTTAATTAACGACAAAATTTCGTCCGATCGTAAACGTTCCGCCGTTCGAGTAATTTATTATTAAAATAAGCTCGGAGAATATGGGCGTAGCATCGATTAAACCAAATAAGACCATTTTAATCGAGGTACGATCGATAGCGTCGTTAATATAGAAATAATAAATCGTAAGAACATGATTAATTCGATAGCACGATCGAAGAAGTAACGAGACTGGTTTTCATGTGCCGGGAAACAATGGTTTTTAGTGAAGTCGTCTAACAGTGATTCGCAGGACCCGTTAGAATCCTCTTTTGTTTACATAGCTGCATTAGCTTATGCCTCGATCTGGGTCGTCGATCGAGAACGAGTTAGTAAATCAATCTGTAGAAATATCGATCAAACGTTCTTACGTATGTACACGTACGTACATACACACCTGTTATTACTTCGTACTCTCGTACCGCGAACGAAGAATTCGCGGCACGTCTCTAAGGTCCGTTAAGAATCTAATTAATGCCATTGAGGTATCATCGAACCGGATTCGTTTGAATTAGAATGCGATCGTCTTTTAATCGAGCTCGTTCGATTACGCGTGTAGATATCTTCAAACGGTGCTTACGATTAATGAAATTATAGAAATTACCAATGATTTTCTATTTTGTCGTACGCGATAGAAAATCTCAGTCGTTTTACTTTTACCTAACACCTATCTCCCCGCTACTCGCGTGAATTGTTACAAGGAGCAACGTGACTAAAGATACGTCCTCTCACCGTGCAGCAATCGCGTGTTTCTCACAGTCAGAGTGAGTCTAGCAGCAATCGAGTATATCGAGTTCAGTGTAACTTTACTGCGATAACTACGATCCTATACTTATCATAAATACGATATGAGCTAATAACAATTATATAGATTCTTCGAACGATCGATATTAATCGGTATTTATAAAGATATACCATAAGCAGGAAACATTAGGAGATACGATCTATCAAAAGTTATGAGGTAACGATAGAATGCACGGGTGCACCAAGCGTGCATCATGAAAAATAGATGTTTCCGAGAAAATCTCCATGGAAAAAATGTGAAAGCCATCGGCGACTTACATAATATCCTATTATTCATTGGTAAAAGTCAAGAAACTGTGTGTCGATAGAGAAGAAGGTGGCCCTGGAATACTTCAGATCGTAGGAATGCAAGACATTCATGGTTAATATCCTCCAGAATCGCATACCGAGGCAACAACTTAGCTAGAACGTTAAACGCGATGGTAATATGAAAAGGAAAACGCGCCGGCCGACGAAATGTCGACGGAACGAATCGTAGAAAGTTCGAGAGAATAAAAGAAAAGTCAGGAATGCGCGATCGCTATCTCTACTTTTAGCAGGATATCGAAATCCTTGAACCTGCTTCGGCGAAACCTGATCGTTAGCGTGGGTGAGTCCGAAGCTAAGGGAAGAGAGGTTAGCGTTCGATGCAGAAGACTTTTTTTGTTCAAACATGAGATCACTTTTAGAGAGAGGCAAAACGATCCGATCAAAGTCGATCCTCTTGCCGTGCTATACCCAGCCGACGTATAAGGACGTTTCTTGGATTGGACTGGAAACGATAGAGGTGGGGGAGTTGTCTCTTGAAAGTTAGAAACTCCGTTCAAAGGTGAAATTATTATGGAAGAAGATACTGCTGGTCTGACTACTGAAAGCTAACTTGGATCTCGATTTCTCTAATAAGACGCTGTAGCTGTGACGATAACGAGACTAACGCGAGACAATGGATCTAACAACGAGGCAGGGTGTCGTACCATATTGCGAACCTTGCGAAGACTTTACAAAGGGAACCCTACTCGTTCTTGATTAACCGGTACACCGGTTTATCGATACTTTGAGGAATCGTATAAATATCGACGAATCTTATTCGATGAACCGGTTAATCGATTAAGCCAGAGCACGATTAACCGTGTCGCTTGTTTGATTGATTAAAGCGATTAATCGATAAAGCATCGCTCGTTTAAAGGATCAAGCCGGTAAATTCGATTCAATCGCTCGACGATGATACCTTAGCGGTTAGAACAATTAAAATCATACGAGCGGAACTTCCTCGTGCAAACGAGAACGAAACTCGAATCACCGGATCCGATAAAAATCAGTGAATTAATAAAAAGACTCACCGTCCGAACGTACTCCAGCGATGATCGTCGTAAGCACGATGCAAAGCAGAAGTTTCGTAAACAAAAGCTGCCACATATCTTCGCCCATCTGTTCGGATTCTTCGAAACGAGGTCACTGTAACTTCTTCCTGTGTACTACGGCGTACTATGCACTGTCATCAAAACCAGCCCCCACGCGCCCACGTCGTCGATTCCATGGGCAGCGCACCGGTATTTTGTCCAGATCTTATCTACACCTCTTCTTGCGTTGCGTGTTCCCAACGAAAAAGAAACTTGGACGCGGCGTTAACAAAGAATATTGTAAAAGATATACGATACAAATATTTAATATCAAAATATATATCTATATACTGAAGAGGTAACGAGCGTTCTTTAAAAAAAAAGGATCTCACGAGGACTCGCGACTATCCTTGATTATCAGGATCCACCTAAAAGAGTAGTCACCGGAGAACGCGAATGAGCGAGTGGTCCGTACTGGACTCACCGAGTGGACGACCGATTGACGTTTCTCTGGGTGCGTAACTTTGTCTGTGTCTCGGTGAGTACTGAAGGAGAACCAAGGCCCACCGGGTGTTGGGAACTGGAGAAAGGTGTATCCAGCGAGAGGTCGACGAAGAGAGAGGGAGTGCAGATGAAAGGGGGGTATCAGGAGGGGGGCAAGGGAAAGATACGTTGAAAAGAAAGACGGGAATAGCGAGACGGAGGGAAAGAGTAGTTGGATGGAAAGAAACAGAGAGATGGATGGAAACGGATAGATGTGTGGATAGGACAGATGGATAGATAGAAGGAGAAAGAAAGAAAGAAAGAATGAATAGGTGCGTGCGAGGCTAGATGCGAATCAGGATACCCTGAGAATTATCAGGATCCCCTCCCTCTACTCCTACTTCTTCTTCTTCTTCTGTTTTCCGCCTCTTCGCCTTCCTCTCTGCTTTTCTCGGCTGACTGGCCATAGACTAGGTACGTAATACATACATCGGGGTCCATAGCGCAAAGACTTCTTTCTGCAACGTCGACCCAGACTCGGGGATCTCGTAGCCGCCTTATTTCCGAGCCTGAAAGCCTGAGGTATAGAATCAGAGAGAGAGAGAGAGAGAGAAAGAGAGAGAGAGA
>JAIFRP010004408.1:2060111-2070858 GCA_032403825.1 Odynerus spinipes
TTTTTATACATAATTACGACGATAAAAAATATAAATAATTAAACGAAATCCAATTTGGTCGATATAATCGACAAGATATCAGTATTTATATAATTATTTATAATATTTAGTATAACTTATACGCGATGTAGTACTTTTTGTTGTTTTCTAAAAGAAAGGGTGGAAAATAATGGCGATTATTCCTCGCGAGGGATCGAGAATCGAAAAGACGATGAAGAAACAACGAACGAGAGAAGCGGATCTCTTAATTCTGACGGGACAGGTTAGTACCGTCCCTTCGACCCCCTCCACGGCACTTCGTCCAGGCAAAGCATGCTCATGATCGATGGACAACCCCCAATTATCTTTACTAAACTAGAAATCTTCGTGATTATATGCTCACTCCGAAAGATTTTTCCATACACGGAGGATCCTATTCTCTCGTCTATTCGAGAGAATTTTTCCGGCTCGTCCATTCTTCCTCTTTCTTCTCGTCGCCGTCGTAGCGAATACGCTTATTATCCTGTTATAGGCGATTGGATGAAATCATAACAAATTTTGACAATAATTTGTTTTTTTATCAAAGATGAATTCTTTTCCATTTATATGATAATCAGAGTGTTGAAATATTTTTCTTTTTATGTAGCTTGACAAAAAACTCTGAAACAAATAATTATTCAAATCGATGATGTTTATAATGTTCCCTGTTATTCATTGTTAAAAAAATATCTAGTAAAAACAACACATAGTAAGACGTTAAACGTGAAAATGTCGAAAGAAAAGAAATGTTAACAGATCCGAGGTTGGGAGACGTCGCGTTCGAACGCGTGTACACACGACTTTCATAAACGTGTCACCAGTTAGTTCCCTGGAATTGCGTTTCTGGCTCGAGCAGCCCATTGGTTCGTACTCCATTACTTTTAAATATAGTCTTCGACCAGAAACGGCGAGCGCGTTCACACGTTCGTTCGTGAATCCTGTCCGTTCGTCTTCATCACATTACCCTACAGCACGCAGCGATCTCCGCTCCTCTCCTCTCGCTCTCCCTCTCTCTTTCTTTCTTTCTGTCTCTCTCTCTCTCTCTCTCTCTCTCGTGAGAATATTTCGCGGACGAGCGAGAATGATCTCTCCCGGTTGGTTCTACGTGTACCTTATATTAAGCATGCGAGCCCTAAGCTACAATTATTTCCCTGACGATTACTAATATACACGTCGGCGATAAACGAGATCTCTGGAACAACGACGAGAGTCGAACGCCAACACGATTTTCCGGATTTCTAATTCGTTCGTTCATCAGTGTTAATTGTAGATAGAACGAGTTAACTTATTGCGATTGGTTTATGTATAATATATAGGTACATATATACATATACTAATAATTATGAAATTAGTTTAATTAAATAATCGAAAAAGATTAATATTCTCGTCTTCTTTATATTATATCGATAATATGAAGATAAAGTAGTTATAAATTAAATATTTTTTCTTACGAGCTCGGTCATCGGTAAAATTTACCTACATCGGATCAAGTAGATACAAATAAATAAAATATATTTGTTACACTTGAATGAACAAAATCGAGATATTTAGAAATAACAAACATTTGACCTAAATCACTTTCATAATCACCGACCTTAATTTGTCACTCGTATGCCGCGTCACGTGGCTACGTATTCGGTGTCCCAAAGAAGAGTCACCATCAAAGACGGGTCAACTCGTCGATTCTTCTCTGACGATCTCTTACGGCATCCCCGAAGGAAAGTCTACCTACGAAGAAGGTAATTGGCCCGTCGATCTCGACTTAATCGCTCCAACATCTGCCGTAACACGCGCGTGGCTTCCTACGGGCTACGAGGTTACGTTCAGTAAGAATAGTCGAAGGTATCGAAATAGCTTACGACGCCTCGGTCTTCTCGTCTTTTTGCCTTTCCATAGCGTGTGCGGGACCTAAAAAAGAATCCTCGAGAAAAATCTTCTCCTCCGCGATTTTCAGCGATCGCATTCGTCAGTCGTAAGCGTATTTTTCGACCGAGCGATGGAAGGTCGATCGTATTTTATGTATGGAACGTACCAATGTATATAAAGTACGTGAAACGGTTCGAGATTCTTTCGAAATATGGACTCGAGCGTATATCCGTTTTCTGAGAAGAGAAAAGGGCGTGTGCCGGAAATAAAGCTCCCTTAAACGACGGTTAACTCGCTTAGGAAGGAAAAGAAAGAAAACACCCTCGGAGTGATCCAGCAACCGTCGAATCTCGATCTCCCGCGTGCACGGAAATCATGTATGCAAACAAGGAAAGGATCAAAGGGTGGATCGCTCGGCGGGAAGATTTTCGGATTTGAAAAAAAGGGATCGAAAGCACGCGTACGTTGCGCCTTTTCTCAAAGCCATGCGGCCGAGTGGAAAAATGTCGAATTATTTTGCAAACCATCACCGGCGGAGGTGAAGACAAAGAAGGGATTTGTAAATAATACCGCCGGCGAGGAATAATAAATCTCAGGGTCGTCAAAGAGGGAGAGGGAGAGAGATAGAAAGAGCGAACGAAAGAGTCAGCCATTATCTCGCGATTTTCACGCATCGCCGAAGCGAAATGGCGCGCGTGGACCGCGCGTCGATTCTTTCTCGCCTCCTTCTCCTCCTCTATCCTTCTTCCGAGGTCCTTCAAAGGGATAGGCGCACTCTTGCTCTCTCTCTCTCTCTCTCTTTCTCTCCTGAAAAAGGGATCGTTTTTTAACTTTTGTTCCCGGCATTGTTTTCGTTCGTTTTCGTGGCAGGGAATAATCGCGTTAGATCGCGAGGAAAATGGGGCGTGTGCCGCGAGCGTGGTGAAACAAAGCCGTGCCGGCCTACACCTTGCTCGAGCCAGAAGAAAAGGGTTCATCGAAATGGGGGGGTTAACGTCGATTAATATTCGTCGACCGAGAAATGGACTGGAAGAGGGGAGAATTTCGAAAGAGTATAGCCCAACTACCCCGATTGGATTCAATGGAGAACGAAGTCGTCTCGTTAACCTTTCTCTCTCTCTCTCTCTCATTCGTCTTTGTCGCTCTCGAAGTCAAGGAGGCGGTGCAAAAGCCCGTTTCCGGCCACGAAAGGGCTCGCTCGACCATACCTAAATCGACTCGACGTCGATGGCGAACATTATTGCGCGACAATATAATTATTTTGTGTGGTCCAGCTATGTACGTAAGAGAGAAAGAGAGAGAGAGAGAGAGAGAAAGGGATGAAAGGAAAGAAACGAAGCCGAGGCGTGTGCCGTGGCTGTCAGCGAGAATGCACAGCGCGTCGGCTCGTTTGTTTGCCAAACAATCGGCAGCTTGGCTACGCCAAAAGCCATGCTGGAGTTTGAAAACGAATCGGCCATTGTGACTTGATCATTTCTTTTCCCGGGCTCACGGGTTCGCGGCTCGCGATTTTTGATCGACTTCGTTCTTGATAGGCGGTTAGATTTCGGAATTCAAAAGGGTCGCCGAACGTTCGATCTCGATGATTTTCTATTCTCTCTTATGGTGTTCGGTTGTATACAAATTTTACATAGAGATCAATAAATAGAATATTGTTTCAAATACTCTTGATAAATATTGAACAACGAGACTGACGTTTAGAACGATGATAAAAAATAATAAAAAATGAAGAAATCAAATGGAACAGAAGCAAAAGCTGATCATTGTTAAAAAATCGTGTCTCGAGGCATACAATCGTATATCTCCCCGTTGTTTAGGAATAATTACGTTGTTCGGGACGATTCCAGTAAGAAATACTTCCCGTGAGCACGCAACTCGATAATCCACCGTGTTCCTCCATAATTGATGCGTTTCGGACGAAAGATAACTGACATTTATGGAGGCACGGTTATCGGGAAGCTCGCGTTATTACTGGATCGGATCTTGCTCGGGTGTTCGGAGTTTCGCTACCGGAACGACGATCATTCGAAAATACTCTTCCTTCCCCTCTCGAGAATTTCTCCCACTCTTTTCTTCTCGCCTTCTCCTCCCCACCTCTTCTTCTTCTTCTTCTTCTTCTTCTTTTTCTTTTAAACGTTCGCTCGACAATGTGTGCCCCGCCGCTATAAATACGTGCGTACGCGTGAATACATCGCGACTGTCGCCACGTGTAAAGCAGCTTGAGGAATTCTCTCTGTCCGTCACTCTCCATCCGTCCCTCTCTCTCTCTCTCTCTCTCTCTCTCTTTCTTTCATTCTTTCTCTTTTACTCTTATTCCCTTCGATATTCTTCTCTCACTCTTTATCTCTCTTTTTCTCTCCTGTCTTCCTCTTTCCTCCTCTCTCTCTCTCTCTCTCTCTCTCTCTCTTTCTCTCTGTCGCGCATCTCAGTTGGCTCCTTTCTCCATCCGTTTCTGCCTCCACTCTCTCGGTGCGCGATCGAGTGAGAACGAAGGAGAGAATATTCCCGGTCGACATTTTTCTCGTAGGAATGCGGAGTCGTTACGTTTGTAAGGTGTTACGATCGAAACGCCCGGGATGCTCTTACCGGTTCCACGGACCCGAGAGAAGCTCACTGAAGTTTTCTGGGCTATTCGAGAGATCGTCGATGCTGGTAACAACATACGTACGTATGTACATACATATGTACGTTATATGTATGCACGCATACTAAGGTATCTCGAAAAGGAAGTTCCGTCTTGGAACTTTAACTTCGTTTGAAGAGAAGCGATAAGAACAGTCATTCTCGAGATGAGAGCGGGTTTCTTGACTGTTTCGAGAACAGCGGCGTCGGCGGCGTGTCCGGCTAAAGGATCGACGTTGGATCGTTGCCAATCAGATGTTTTCGTACTCATTAATTATCCAGCTTTAGTCCATTAATTTGTCATCGCTCATTTCAACCTTATTTTCTCTCAATTTCCACGCGGTGCTGTTGAAATTGATCCAGGGTATTTCTCTTACATTTGTGAGAAAAAGGAACAAGAGAAAAGATTGCTCTTTCGATCGTTGGATGATTAGCAGAAGAAGAAGAAGAAGAAGAAGATGAAGCAGGAAGAAACGGAAGCGATCTTCCCGATCGTGCTCCGAAAAATTTCGTTTCGGTATCGGGAATTCGTGGATCCGAGTGCTCCGATGCGTGCAATCGATAAAAAAGCCACTCGGAGGGGCGGGAGAGGAAGATGAGAGGAAAGAGAATAGAGTCTCGTTGTTAGGAGATGAAGTAGGTGACGTATCGACTTTTTGTGGGCCGATCCTTTCGGTATAATAGAGACCGTCGTCCGGACTCGGTCTCGGCCTATTCGAAGCTACCGAATATCGCTGGACCTTCCACGAAGAGAGGCAGGGCATCGAAAAAGACTACGTGACACGAATACGAGATTACTTCTCCGTATGCTCGTTCTTCTTCTTCTTCTTCTTCTTCTTCTTGCCGTATTAGAAACTGTTGGAAATTACAAGAAACTGCAATTTCCTCCGTCTTCATTTTCCAGTTGCTTTTCTTCTTCTAGTTTTCTATTCGCCTTTTACGAAGGCATATTATCGGTCTTTCTTTTTTATTTAACCAGCACCTACCTCCAGTTTCTAAAGAGCGAAAGAGAGCGAGAGCGAGAGAGAGAGAGAGAGCGAGAGAGAGAGAGAGAGAGAGAGATAGTGCTCGTCTTCGGGGCCCTGAGAGCGTCACGTGTTCATACCCTTAATCCTTCTTAAAGGCCCCTCGGGAGAAATACTCGGACACGAGGATGCCCGAAGGAACACGAACGTAATCACGAGGACGCGCACGCATGCGCTGCACCCGCGCTCGGGGACTCCGTCGAGCAGACGTCCCTTTGTTAGGGAGTCCAGTTCTTTTCTACCTCCTAGCAATGGCTTCGAGACGGCTGCGTTTTCGGAATTGATCAAAACTTTGGCCCAGAAAACAGCCACGATCGTCCATACCCATGGAAGATTCTTTAATATCGTAAGATTCATAAGACACTTCATTTTTAGGACCAACATTGTTAAGTCACAATCAATACGATTTCTAATAGCCATTTCGACGAATTAAGAGAAGATGTTTGTTTAATTTAATCGTGACTAGAAATTACAGCTTTCTTTCATCTAATATTAGCTTGAGTAAAAAGTAATCAAGTAATCCTAACGTATTTTTCAAATTACAGATCTCGATCTATTGTTCCAAGAATCTCATGTGTTTCGAAATGGAAATAGAGAAAAAATGACGCATAGTTCGAGAGCGATTCAGGTACATTGCTAGGGTAGATCGTACGAGGAAACGACGTGTTGGTCGCTTCAACGTAAACGTGTACGCTAGTTAGTTAGAGCCGCCGTCGGCAAAAGGTAGTAGGAGCCGTAAGGACACGCGTCTTGGTATTGGTAACGATTGCTCGTCGTCGTCGTACTCGTCGTGGTGCCACGCTCGAGAGTGTGCCACATCATTGAACGTCCTTCTATCCTCTAGGCTTCGTCCACCTTCCTCTTCTTCTATCGTGCCTACGCACCGACGCATACTCGCGCATACACGCGCGTAGTGCGACACATTTATACGTATAGATTATGCAGGTATAAATACGCAGCTTCTCTATACGTACTTCCCTATCTCTTTCCCTAGCACGTTCCACTCTTCGTCTCTCTGCGTTACGCGGTTTGCGCAGAAGAGCACGCGTGGTTACACGCGGTATTAAGGTACGAAGGGAGATACATATTTGTTACGAGACGATATCTCTCCCCGGCGAGGACGTGATTCGCCTTCGCAACTCGAATAAAGACCTCCGCCAGCTTGACTTCGTTTCCAAGGTGAAATACCGCGTGGAATCGCGAACGGTGGTCACTCGATGCTCGATCGGTCTCTTCGCTCTTTTCTTAGTTTTTTATTTCAGGAAAATTTCATTTTTTAAGCTGTCATCGTGCTTCGCTCGTAGGTATTTAAATTTAATCCAAATTTCGCGATAACTTAAAAATGCGATCGAGATTTGGAGAAATCTTCCGAGGAGATAAAAAAATCGAACGAGGAAATTGTTATACTTCGCCGTGTTTGTCAGCCATGTATTAGACGAAGTTGACGAGAGAAATTGCGACAATTTAATCGTCCGTAGTTGAAGCGACAGGAAACGAAGGATCGCTTACGAAACTTCGCGAAAAAGCGAACGTTTCAATCGTTGCGTTAGGTTGATCGTGTTGGTAACAGAATAAGGAGCACTAAAGGTAATCAATGAAACGCAATCGGACAATCGGCGCAGGACGGCGGATTGCCTTAAAACTTACGCCACTGATCGTGCATCGATTGCAAGTGGTCGCTCGCGGTGGTAATTGCTCTTTTTCTCTCCTTTCCATCCCTCTCTGTCTCTCTTTCCTTCATCCTCTCTTTTTCTCTTTCTCGAGAATTTCGTAATCTCCGCCACGCGCTTAATTGGTAATTAAGGCTTTAAGGTCCCCTCCTCTCAACCCCGCCGGTAAAACCACTTCAGACTTCTCTCTCTCTCTCTCTCTCTCTCGCTCTGTCTCTCTTGTTACCTCAACATGGCCTTTTCTCCGCCAATTCGTCTCCACACAGCGTTCGGCACGATTCTTGCCGCTTCTCATCCTCCTCCTCTTCATCCTCGTCGTCCTCTCTCGCGTTATCCTCCACCAAGCAACGTTATAGTTCTTTTTTCACAGTCTTCGCTAGAGCACTCATTAAGGGGAGCAGTCGGAGGGGGAGAGCGGCCAGTTCGTAATTAGCGGCACTAACGAGGAACGCGCTTCTTACGAAGCGCGTACGCCGGCGAACGCTCTGTGATCGTACGCCTCGCCTCTTCTCTCCTCTCCTCTCCTCTCCTCTCTTGCCACTCTTGACCTTCTTCCTTTTCCATCGAGGAAAATCGACGAATTTTCTAACTTCCTCCGACTTCGCCAGATCGGTCGGCTCGAGTGGAAAGTTAAGAACGACTTGGAATGGGAATAATTGTAGCGTAAGAGGCGTGTGTGCTGTTTCTTTTTTCTTCGAGTCGTATGAGAGTTTTGTAGTAGGGCGTTCACTGTCATCTGGGTCACCGGTGACCGGAACGTTACTCTTAGGATTTGTTTCAGCGCGAGATCGAGTCTACGAAGATTTCTAAACGTTTCTTCTCAATTTGCCAAGAACGCCGATCTTTAGGTACATAAAATAGTTATAAAATGATCCTACTCCTTCTTGGTCAGCAATTTATTTGACGTTAACGACGAATTACATAGTTTCACGGCAACACCGTAAATCGTAAAAATCATAAAAGTTATTAGTTGTACGAAGATTACGCATATATCGATTTATGTAAAATCGTATCGGGCAACGAACGCGTTAAAACGGATTTAAATATATTCCAGGGACTACTCTCTCTCTCACTCCCTCTCTCTTTTTTCTCTGGATCGAGAAAACCCGAATACGATTCCTCCCACTCGGGTTGGATTCTCATCGCGAATCGATTCGCTATAAAGGACAGGGGAAGAAGAAAATGACAAAAAGAGGATTGGGAAGCGCTTTAAAAGGAAACGCCCGTCGCATAACGTCGAAGAATTAAGATTCGAGAGATCGAATTCGAACGGAATTAGAAAGTCTCGCTTCGTTCTCGATCCCCTGGACTTTTTTTCCTCTCTCGTGTCTCCTTACCTTTTTCCTCCTTCGGCGCTATCTCTGTTAAAAGGACCCGTGAACGTCTCGTAGGTACTCACGCGCGCGCGCGCGCGCATTCACGCAGACGTCCTTCGACGCACAACGACAACAACAATGCCACCGTATTCACGTTGTTCGCAGGGCTGCCCGAAAAACGACATCGGACGGGGAATGAGAGGAAGATAGAGAAAGAAAGAAAGAGATAGATAGAAAGAGAAAGGGAAGAAGGGACGAGCCACGGCGGGAATTATTTATGGTGCCTGATAGAGACGCGGTTCTGAGGCACAACCTTGTCTAAGAGGCAAGACCCACGCACAGGCATTCCTACCTTCTCTCCGTTCCATCCTCCTCATCTTCTTTTCTTCCCGCAGCATCCTCCTTTCTTACGTACCAACTTCATTCGCTTGCTCGCGGAGGACTCGTCAGTGTCACCCTTCCACGGAACGCGCGCGAACCTCCGTTCCATCCTCGAGAGAACGAATTTCTTTGCCCGGTGCAGCTTGTCCGGACTAAGAGAAATAAGGATAACATTTTTATTTTCTTCGTATGTGGATTAAAAAGGGATCGCATTTTTTCGATACACTGACCACTTTCATTTTTCTCATTACACGAGTTTAGAGAAAAATCGAAATACTTTAACGAGAATAATCGTTATAATTAACGAGTTGTAAGTAATTGTTATAGTAAGAGAGTATTCGCTTCTTCGTGTCCAATGACACTTTTATTTTTTACTACAACAAATCCGATCGATTTCGAAAGTGATTTGAACCCAAGATCCCAGGAAGCCTTACTTTTTTTTTCGAACTACGATCGAACGATGAATCATTCTAAACTCAATCGTGCGATAAAACGCAATTAGCGTGTCCAATGGACCGATCTAAATGACATACTCCGAGTGGATATTTTACGATTTCACTTGGGATCAGAGTTTTTTCGTCCGACCAATGGGTGATCCAGATGATCCTTTTTTGCGACCGTCTCGGGATCAATTGGAGGGAATTACAAATAATTAGGAAGTAATTAAGTTGCAATTCGCTCATCGTCGATAGGCCCTCGTTGCCCCGGCCGGTCTTTGTTGTACATCGGATTCGTTTTTTCGACGCACGGATTTGTTGAGATGAAAAAAGAGAGAGAGAGAGAGAAAGGAAGATAGAGATATGGACCAAAACAGAATCTTTCTCTCTTTCTCTCTGAAACAACGCAGCTTTTTGTCGCCGCTAATTGCAGGACACCTCCTCGTGTTTTCCCGAGCTTAATGACCACGTGAACGCGGCCTTAGCATCCTGTGTTGCGGCATCGTCTCTCTCTCTCTCTCTCTCTCTCTCTTTCTCTTTCTTTCTCGTTCACTGGCACGAACGCACGTGCGTGCGTCAACAGAATGCTCTTTCCTGTCCTCCCTACTTAAAGATCATATATGGTGCCGATCTGTTGTCCGTTTCCGTTCCTCGACATTTGCCGTAGGTATCTACAAGAGTTCCGTTCACAATAAAATCGTCGGTCCTTCCGTCGAAAGTTCAACGTCATTTATCATCGTGTGAGCACCGCGCGAAAAAAAGTTCACGTAGCGATTTAATTTAGACGTTTGCGTCTTCAATCGGCCATACTCGTACATCCTCGGCCCTGTTTCGTTGATGACCGAAACTCGGCAGCCCCTTGCCGAGTTGACGCCGGGTAAAAAACTGCTTGGAACTCGGTTAATTGTCGCCGGGACGTTAGCAGTCGTCTCTCGGGACGAGGTTTTACGACGAGGATGTGTTTCGGGTACGTGGATCGTTGCTTCAGAATTTCTTACTCAGATCGGACGCGCACGGATGATCGTTCTCGTCGTCGGAGTCGTGGACGCAAGGACATTTCCATCGCGTCCCTTTCTCGCGTTTACCTACCGATTCTCGGAAGACTACAGAAGAAAGCCCTCGGTCGTGCCACTAATTGGATTCTTATTAGAGCGAGGCTGATCGAGTTTTGCGTCGCGTGAGAAATACAGGATGATCTTTGAAAGTTTTCGAAATATTTCTATCCCCCCTTCTGTTTTTTTTTCTTCTTTTTAGAGTAATGCGCGATAAACGTTCGGATGAGAAGAAAATTGGAACATAATCCTCAGCATTTTGCTGCACCTACTGGCTCGAAACGGAAGATCATATTTTCGAGGGCCGAGTTAAATGATACGCCCTACGCAAAGAGAAAAAAAAAAGAAAACCCAAAATGC
>JAIFRP010004408.1:2071293-2085448 GCA_032403825.1 Odynerus spinipes
AGAGAGAGAGAAGGATAAAGGGTGGGGGGTTTGTTGGGCGGACAGAGCCGCATTCTCTTATTTATTACCTGGAATATTAAGTTACCCACGTTACCACGTGGCAGCGTGAGGCCCCCATGGAGTCATGGATCCAACGTAACCACCACTACCATTACTATCGACGTTGTTGTTTCTCCTTGTCACGCTACACTTCTTCTTCTTCTTCTTCTTCTTCTTCTTCTTCTTCTTCTTCCCTCCGTCCTCCTCGTAGTCTTTTTCTTCGGCTCTTATTTTTTCCTCCGCCTATTTCACCACTCCGAAGATTCCTTTCGAGTAAACACCGTAACAAAATTTCCTAGCTAAAAATATATGTATCTACTACACACGCAAAGTGTATATATACACCAACACTACTGGTTATATATCGATCACTGACGATCCCAATCGACTTCGAGGTCGAAACTAAAAATCGTCATGAATTTGCTTACGTCGGAAATAATTTCTCCCGCACGGTAACGGTTCATACATACAGAAAGGCAAACAACGTGCAATCGAAATCAGAGGCGAGTGAAATAGTGTTTTAACGCACGGTGGTGGTAGGAGAAGTAGAAGACGAAGAGGTGGATGAGAAGAGGGAAAGGGGTAGGGGGAGGGGGATGGAGGTTCCACTACAGGGCGAGTATACTACGCCGAGCTGAGACCGACAGAGCGAGCAAAAAGTCTCGGACGAAGCCGAGGGACTAGGGTTCGCAGCCTGTTTCGATCGTTCATAAATCCTCCACCTTGGCTCCGCGAGAGCGTCCTCCCCCCCCTCTCCCTAGCCCTCTACCTCTTCTGCTTTCTTTCTCCTCCTCCACCTCCTTCTCCTCTTCCTTCTTCACCGGGCCGTTCGCTCTTTCTTGTATATACATGCACGTAAGTTCAGGCATGCACACTTCTATCCTCTCGTCTTTACATTCTTATCCAATTTCTTATCTCTCTCTCTCTCTCTCTCTCTTCCTCTTTCACTGTAGCTATCGCCTGCATGAGAGAGAGAGAGAGAGAGAATCCACCTTTACCCGTGCGCCATTATGCTCCTGCTCCTCTCCCATTTGTTTCCACCGTTTCTTTGACCGTCTCACGATTTCTTTTTCCCTGAACCCGTGGAGGATCACCCACATACGGATTTGGATCAGAGCTTGACTTTGTCGCGGCGAAAGTGAAAGTTACCTTACTTGAAAGGAGTTTGGATTATGAACGCTATTTCGAGAGTAGGTCGATGACAAAACGTAGTAGTGTCGCACAATCGGAAGACGTCTCTAAGAAATATCGCAATTTTTGTTAAAATCATTTTATTCGACATTAATTAGAAATATCCGTGCTTAACTACGTGCCTGTTCAGAAATAAACTAAAATCAGCTCTCAATTTTCCGATGAATTTCGTCGAACCAAATCGATCGATTAGGGAATAAAATGAGAAACTTTTCTCAGGGTTCAAATCCGTCCCTGGTTACCCGTAGCATCGGGACGCGCATTCGAATGCACGTACATAGCCACGGGCGTCCGTGTGTACACTCGAAGGTGTGTCGAGAAGAGAACGGTGGTATCCTCGTTGGTGTACTTCTAAGGGAGAATGTGGTGGAGGTGGTGGTGTGTCGACAATCAAGATTACGTGGGCGGATACACGCGCAGCCCAGTGCCGGCAGTCTGCCCGTCCTGTCCTGTTTTTTTTCTTTTTTCTTCTTTTCCCTCTCTCCCTCACTCTCTCTCTCTCTCTCTCTCTCTCTCTTTCTATCCTTCGTCCACCATTTCTCCCTCTCGCTATCCCTGATTTTTGTAGAAAAAAGGAAAAGAAAAACAGATGTTAAAAATTCTTCTCGATTACGGTCGAAAATCGTGATTTATTTATTACTAGATTTCTTTGGAAAGTAAAAAGGATAGAGATAGTACCGTTGGTATCTTCATCTTCATCTTAATACGATCTCGGTGTTAGGCTTTAAACAATCGCTGAAAGCGATCGGTTTTACGGCTATTTGCGTTGCTCTCGTAGAACTGGTCCAGTGATACGACATCATCCGAGCTCTCTCTCTCTCTCTCTCTCTCTCTAGTTTACACGCACTCCTTTTCGCGCGAGCATGAATACGGGAACGAAGTGAGAGAGGATCTCGAGATAAATTCATGAGCTCGATGCTTCGCGGAGGAGGAAGAAAGAGAGATTGTATATGTATGTGTCTGCCTGCGCGTGTGTGCGTGTGTGTATGTGTTGAGCTGGAGTCCGAGCTGCTCGAACAGTTCGCATGTAAATGTAAAGAGGGCTTTGGGGGAGAAGCGAACGAACGGAGCGCATTTTATTAGCGCGCGGTGGCGAAGAGGAAAAGGAAGAGGTCGGAGGCGCAAAAGGACCAGAGAAAAAGAGAGAGAGAGAGAGAGAGAAAGAGCGAGAGAGGGATAGAACGAGAGGAGAAGAAGAAAAGGAGAAAGAGAGAGGGTAGAGTATCTTGTAAGTCGCGCTCGTACTGACCTTGCTTCGCGCGAGAGTACGCGCGAGATTAAGCCACAGTTACCGCGACTCGATGCTGGAATATATAAAACCACTGCATAAATATTCCCTCTCCCTTTCTTTCTTATTAAAGCACGCAATTCGTTTCTTTCGAATACCGATCCCAATGAATTCTCCTTTTAAAATCCGAATCTATTTCACGTCAAATCTCCCTGTACCCAGCTGATCTCGTTAAAGGTATAGAAATGAAAAAGTGATTACCATTGATTCGTCGACTAAATTCTATTTCGATCGAGGAGCCGTCCACCTCGTCAGCCCATGGGACAACGATTTTGACGTAATAACGCGTGAAGCGGCGTTTACAGTGTGTCCGTGAGCGAGGAAGAAACCCGTCGGTGATTTCAACAGAGGCAAGAAGAGGTTTTGCGCGTTAGGTGTCCGTGCACACGTACGAAAGTGTATACAAAAGTGAAGAGGGGCTGGGAAAGATGTCGAAGAGAGGGAAAGAGAAGGAGATAGAAAGAGAGAGAAAGAGAGAGAGAGAGAGAGAGAGAGAGAGAGAGAGGCGCAGGCAATTGTGCGAGGCAATCAAAAGCGCGTTCTACCCTAAAAACCATGACAAAATGCAGCGGCTTCGCTATAAGCGAGCTTGTGTGTATCTCTGCAAGAGATAGAAAGAGATAGAGCGTGAGAGAGAGAGAAGTAGAGTGGGGACGGAGCATAACTAAAATCTTCATCGTCTTCGTCAGCCGCGAGGATACACGGATGAGAAAGTAAAAACGTACGAAAGAAGGGGGTTACACGAAGAAGGTAGAGAATTCTTGAAACTCGACATGAAATTGAACTTCGATGAGTTCATTTTTCGATCGATCTTTTTTCTTCTTCTTTTATCACCAACACATTCCAAAGAGTACTTCTCAAGCATGTCGGAGTAAGTCGTTCGGTCGAGGACGAACGCGTTTAAGGATTCGTCCACCGTGGACGAGTTGGCTATAAAAAAGTGTGAACTTTCAGTGAGATGGAAGAAATCGTTAAGAGTGGAAGAAAGATATCCGTAGCACGGTAATTCTTCGGTGACGGTGAGCGACCTTCGGCTATCTCTCTCTTTCTCTCTCTCTCTCTCACACACACACTAGCTCTCACCAAACTCGCTCTCTTTCTCTTCTCCGTTGAAGCTCCTCTCGGCGCATCAATAGAGTCATTAGTCACGGCCGTCGGTATACCCACGATATTTGTTCCTCGCCTACCTGCGAACCTAGCCTCTTCTTTTTTCATCTCCGCCTACCGTACTCCGGATCGTTACTTTCGAGTTTCTCTTTCTCTCACTTTCTCTCCTTCTCTCTCTCGTCAACGGCATTCTCTCTATCTCCTTCTCCCCCCCTCCTCTTTTTCTATATACACAGATAGATATATATCTTCCTTTTTGTGATCTTACATTTTCATGCAATCCCCCTTTTCAATATATTATTATTATTACTAGTATTAGTATTAGTATTATTATTATTATTACTATTCAGTATTTAATAACATAAAACTCATTCTTTCGAAATCATCGTCTCGATCGAACATTTAGCGCTTAGACGTAGAAACGTCTCGAGGTGTCGGTCTTTTTTTAAAACGAAGAGAGGAGAAGAAGAAAAAAAATGAGTATAATTTATCCGGGGAATTTAATACGCGCCTTGACGTCTGTATCAAGGGATGATAAACAAGCGCAAGAACCGATTGCGAAAACGTCTGTATCGTCTAATGAACGGTAGACGCGTTATACGCTCACCAACACTACGAAAGACACGGCCGTTCTCCGACAGGATACATACGAAGGGAACCAGTAGGGGCACTTCTTGTCGGCACCTTTGATGTGCGCGTGACGAATACGGTTCATATTTGATGAACCAACTTCTCTCTCTCTCTCTCTCTCTCTCTCTCTCTTTATCTCTTTTTCTCTTTCTCTTTACGCTCATCTCGACGATAGATTTGCACGCGTGCTAGTTTCCAGATCACGAAGGTGATTAAAGGACACGGAAAGGAGAAAAGACTAATTCGAGGAGATCAACGCCGTTAATTAAGCAATAATGTGCCGGGGAAGCTTCGGGTAATTAGTTACGTATGGTGATTCGAAATGAAATGGGAGAGTGTTTAGAATATTTATGTTAGAGCGTTATTTTGATGTACCGATTTTTTTTTTTTTTTTTTCATCGGGAATGGAATCCGGTGGATACTAATCGAAAATTCTACATTCACTTTGAATGGACAATCCATGACCGAAAGCGTAGTAATTAGGTATACCCGAAAGAATTATTTAAACAACGCGTCGATAATCGATCCCGTTGCACGAGTTCGATTTAAAAGTCGATTCTTGGATTTTTTCAAGAAACTCCAGCGAAACCGGCTATCCTTAACACGAATCGTCACATAATAGAGCCATCAAAATGGAAACTTTCGAGAAGGGATATAATTTGTATCGCAAGATCGTGTCCACCGAGTTACCCGTCGTTCTCCCTCCTTCGTTCTTTCTCGATCCGAGCCAGTCGTTTTCCAGACTCGATCGCTCGGGGACGATGAATAATTCAATGAGTAACGCGTATCGATTTTGTGCACGAATTACTTCATTAAAGCTTCGCCCGTTCTCGTGGCCCGTTTAAAAACTACGCTCGCTCTTCTTTCTCTCCTTCCCTGGGCGGAATAACGATTTTCTTTGGAAAATTTAAACATCACCTCCAGCGACAGAGGCAAACTTCACGTGGGAATCGTCAGAGAACGCGGATATTATCGGATTTACGAGGATGTTCGTTTGCCCAGCGAACGAAGAAAACCCGTAAACTCGTCTAATAACAACGGCACCGGACGTTTCGAACGTCCCCTCGTTAGACGCGTTACGGAATATTATTCAGCGAATATATATACATAGGTATATATATACATATACATTCGAATGAGCGAATATATATCCCCTTTGGAGCACGCTTCGCGTCCGTTAGTGGCCGTTAAAGAGACGCCTCCGAAAGTGGGTAGAGAGATCAGAGAGAAAGAGGGAAGCGCGATAAATCTAGTGGGTGGCGCGATAAATTTCTTTCGCGGAAACACAAAAAGCGCATTAATGCTGGAGACCGAGCGAACGACTACTCTAACAGCTACTACGAGAACTGCCACGAGGAGGGATCCTTTTTTTTCTGGTATAGGGAGTGGATGGGGTACAAGAAGTGTAGGCGAGATCGATAATACGATTTTCTTGGCAAGTTTGATTATTATACTATGATTGTTTTTGGATCATCTTATCGATACGATACAATTTTTGTACAATATTTGTTAATGTTAGTAATTAACAGAGTTAATATCTCATATTCCGTGCATATGTCCTACGTCTATGATCCAATCTCTAAAATTAAAAAAAATCATAGTCCTCGGTTCTAGAAAATTAAAAGATCCAAAATATCGTTCCATCGAGATGAAAATGTCGAAAGTACAAAGTTACGGCACGCATAACCCACATGTGTACACAGGCTTGCTCAAGCTGCTAATTGAAAATACGATGGTCGAGCGTAACGAATGATCGAGTTCTCCTATCCTTAACGAATCCCTCTCTTCCTCTCTTCTCTCTCTTCGTTCCACCCTTCGAGGACGAACGAGCGGCTTAAATGAATTAGACGCACGTACGCGAGGTGGTGCGAAGCGTTCAAATAGCCTATAAATAACGCCGCGAGCGAGCATATAGCGCCGTTAAGCTGGATTTTCAACGAAGCCGCGCCTTCGATAGATCCGCAACGACGGCTCGCATATCGATCGGCTTCGCGACCGATCACGCGTGTAAATATCTTGATTAACGAGCCTCTCGATTACCATCGAGCTCGGTGCCTCGACGAGGCGCCTCGCAAAATATTGCGCTTACGGCTGTCACCGAAGCGTACCGAGTGTCCGTTAACCGGGAGAATGATTCTCTTATGGTTTTCTCGATCTTTAGGATGAATAAGATTTCCTAATACTTCGATCAAGATTTGAAGATTAATAGAGACGTGATGTTTCGTGTGGCAATTAAGGAACAACTTTTGTACGGAGTATAGGATACATTTGTGCTGGGGTCTGGACTCGTGCGATTAAATGGCGACGAATCTTTATTTCGTTATAATCATTTTGTTATGGTTTTTATTGACATCTTAGGGTCGTGTATTTTTTCTTTTTTTAAGAATAGATTTGTTGTTTTTCGTGACTCGTGAAGTTTTAAAAGCGACAAGATTTAGGGTATGAAATAAATATCCCCCAAAGACAAAAATTGTTTCTTGCTCACCCATGGCGTCTAAATATACGAAGCGAAACCTTCCCTCGTAAGTATGTTGACCATTTGGAAGCGATATCTCGATTTTCAGGGAAACCAGGGCTTTCTTCTCTCGGCTCGCTCGCCAGCTTTGGCTAAATATAATGTTATACGAGTGAACTGCGACCCTCGCGAGAATGTCGAGAGTCGAGATAGAGTGAAAGAGAGAGAAAGAGAGAGAGAGAGAGAGAGAGAGAGAGCAAGAGAGAAAATTCGTGGTCGTCTTTCACGACTTTTCGTAGTAGAGTCACCTCTTAGCGCTGCGGTTCCATCACGCTCGAAAGAATACGGCGCGAAGTACCGATGGCAGAGTGCCAAGGTTGCGATCGTAAATCAAGTGGAATCCGTTCTCGATAATTCGATGAGTAAGCTGTACAGTCGACATGCTTCTAACACCGATACTCGAGTCATTCTTAGCATAATCTAAATTATTATACCCATCTACTTCATATTAATTAGTTCACGTTAATCCGATCATCGTTATCAGCTTCACCTAATTCGTCATTGCCATCGGAAAATTTCAAGAAAAATATTATTTTCAATTATAAAACTTTTTTCATTAGATTACGTAAATAATTTTGATTTAACAGGACCTCGTCGAACTTCACTTAACTTCGTCGATGTACTCGCCAAAAGTAAAGAAACATTTTCTTCGCGAACTCACCTTCCTCCCCTTTTCTCTCTTTTTCATCTTTCGCCATTTTTCTTCTTCTCCGCGCTTGCGAGGCAAGCGCGTGCCGTTCGCCGTCCCGGCACGTCCACCATATGGTTCCCTTACTCTCGCCAGCGAGTCTTGTGACTTGCATTCAGCAAGGCGCTGCAATAAATATCATAACCTGAGACCCCATGGAAGTGTTAGGTTCCAGACGACGCTGTGACCCTCCCCGATGACGTTTTTACGTTTCACTCGCCCGATCTTGAAGGCCGCGCGCTAGCAGGAACGCGATTTCGAAGGCACGCTGTTTTTTATGCGATTTGTTTTTGTACCTCGAGCTAAGGCTTCTGTGAATTTTCCTACAGAGAAAAATCATTCTTTTTAGGAGGGGTGGTGGGGGAGAGGGTAGGAATACCTCGAAAGATCGCGTCGATCCAAAGATGAAAGTCTCGCGCCTTTCGACTCCTATTTCAGCTTCCTCCTCCGACCCTTTAGGGTTCCACCTCCCCGTCCACACGTGACTCCATTTCCACGTCATCTTCTTTTTCGAGCTGCACGTGGCCCAACGAGGAAACCCAACAGATGTCTCGGGGTAGTGCTTAGCTCGGCTCATTAACACGAGTCATGTTAATGAGCTTGCGAACCTCATAATTCTTCTTTGGCTTCTTCCTTAGTCTCCTCGAGTATACGATCACTGCTACCGTAGGATCGAGTACCGTAAGAAAAAAATGTTTTTCTCTTCTTTTTTTTATCATTTTCATAAAATCCGTCGATATCGTACGTTCTGAATGTAAGACGATTTTCATTTCCGGCTTCTTAAAATTCGGGAAAGCGCGTCGAGGTTCCGTGGCTGAAGAGAGTTTTAAGGTGCCGGCGGTTCGGATCAAAGAGTCTTGCTTAAAATCTGGCTAAAGAAAGGCATTACGAAAGTACCGCTGGAAGACCTAAGGAATGTCAAAAAGGTTCCTCGGCAGACGGACCGTAGGTAAAGATAGATGCGTCGGTTTCCGGCGTGTCGAGTTAACGACTCGAGTTTTATCTCTTGCTCCTGC
The DNA here is from genome assembly GCA_032403825.1 of Odynerus spinipes. Classification (NCBI taxonomy): domain Eukaryota; kingdom Metazoa; phylum Arthropoda; class Insecta; order Hymenoptera; family Vespidae; genus Odynerus; species Odynerus spinipes. Next base: position 2,079,768 of record JAIFRP010004408.1, read on the forward strand.
TGCCGTTCCCCCCGTTCTCTTTCGCGTTATAGTCTTTCCTTCGCCTCCTCCCTCTTCACCATCTTCTCTCTTCGCGTATCGAGCTTCCTCCTATCTTTGATTCATCTCGAGAAGAAGGAAGAGTTCGTTTGAACTTCTGTGTCAAGCGAAAAACGGTAATAGTAAAAGCAATAATTATACGAAGTATTTAGAAATTAATTTATTTCGTGGAAATATTTTTCCTGGTTGTTAATACTTTCTTTAATCATCTATCTATAATACATTTAAGTAATCAAAAGAACGATACCGTATACTCTATTATTGTTTCCCATCGAGCGAACAGGAGTGAGAAGATAGACACACGAGAGATAATCGATAGAAACGCGGCGCCGAAAGAAAGAAGAAGACGGTAGAAGAAAAAAAAAGGAAGAGAAACCAAAGGCTTCCTCGAAGCGTAGTGGATACGTCCGAGATAGTGAAAGCGTAAACCGACTCGAGAAGGAGAGGTTGTTCTCTTAAGCCTATTTGCTCGCAGCACGGCGGCTCGTGTCTGTACGTAACAAATTAAGCTTCGTGGTACGACGTGGTATCGTTTATCTCGGAGGTATTACTCGTGTTTTCTCTCTCTCTCTCTCTCTCTCCTCCTCCTCTCCCTCTCCCTCGAGAGGTAAGAACGATCGAGTTAAAGAATTCCCAACGATCTCCCATCGGCTCTCTTGGCCACGCTCGCTCTTTCGATCCTGTTCACGCGCGCTCGCTCGCAGGAAAGACGCAAAGCCGTTAAACATCCCGAGCGTGAACGTAAAGCAGGTAACAAGAGGCTGCTAGGAGACAGGTGGACACACTACGAGCGGCAAAGTCAACCGGTTAAGCCGTTTGACTTTGCTCGGCAAACTAGCGGAAGCGCGGGGGCCAATATTTAAACAGCTTGGTGGTTCGCGCAAGAATCATGCCGGGACGCGTGCCGATATTTCATCCGCGGATTCGTCGTGAAGATAAAAAAGTAACCTTGTCATCCGTCGATGGCATCGCGACGATTCTGAGAATCTTCTCAGAATCCCGGGTCTCTTGTCAAGGGTGTTCTTGACGAAGGCGGTCTCCTTGAGGAGAGTGGAGGTAGATTCGCGGGATGACACGGGATAAAAAAGGGTCCTGTCAACATGGCGCGGAGATTGTTTTATTAACGAGATATGTAAATGCGATCAAAGGAATGAGTGATTATCGGTGGACGAAACTTATCTGGGAATCTTCTTTCATAAGGGAACGAATCCTCTTTTTGCAAGGACACCCCCTATATAACCCAGCGTACTTATAGAAATGTATAAAGAAGTACGAAAGAAAGAACGTCTTTGAGGACACAAGACGCGCGCCATTTCCACTTGTTTCGAGCGTGACGAGACGTCGTCGCTCATACAGCGTGTACTTCTCCTTAATCTTCGGAATCGGAGTGGTGCGAGTCAAGTTTGTGAGATCGCGCGATAAAGAGGTCTAAAATTATCGTCGAATACTTTGGTGACTGTCGCTGGTTCAGCCAGAGCCCGATGTCGATTCTCCTGAAATCTGGTCAACTTTTTTTCTCACATACACACAATGCAAACAAAAAGACGTCGCAATTGAGCTCGGTCAATTTTGAATTTTCAGATTATCCGGTAGCACAACGGCAATCAGCAGCAGCGGTAACGGAGGTGGCGGTAACGGTGGCGGCGGCGGTGGTGGTGGAGGTGGGAGTGGCGGAGGAAGCGGCGGTGCCGGGGGAGGTGGTGGCGGAGGAGACGGTGGCGGCGGTGGGGTCGCGAGTGCTGGCGGAAACGTTGGAGGGGGCGGGACCGCCGGGAACGGGATTTCCAGCGGCGATTTCCTCCGTAGAAGTCACCCCCTCTCGGAGCATACGGCCCTGCATCCCACCTACCGGCTCAACTACATGGACCACCTTTATCATCAGCTTCAGGCCTCCACGCACAGTCCAAGCGCCTCGTTACACGGTAATTACCTTACCCTTGTACTTGTCTTCGGATAATTAGACCAGCAAAAGGCCCTCGGGCCGAATACGCACTTTCCTTTATTGTCCCGCGTCTCGGGCGATTACCAGCGGAGAACGTTAACGCGTTTCGGTTGCTATCGAGAGTCATCTCGCTAGTCGACACCTCCAACGTTCGTAGCAAATTCTCGTGACGTTTTTAGGAATCATAAATCAAAAAATACTTATGGCTGCGATATAAAAACTTTGGTCCATCTTTTATGAAAAGATCAAGTTTATGTTCTTTTCGGAATAAATTAACATTTTTTTCTAATAAAGTAGGCTTCCACGTAACAGTGTTCACGGTCATAAATATGTTAAATACGACGAAGAATCTCTTTTTTATTTTCTGAGAGAGCGAGAGAGTTTATTGGACATGATTCAACGGGATTGAGACATCGTTCGATGCTTCCGTCCATCTTGATGGAGCTCTGTTCAATGTCTAGAAACAATATCTCGAGTACTTGGAACTCGGATGAGCCTAGACTTCGAAGCATCGCGGCTCCAGCCTCTCCGAGTAACGCCTCTCGTTGGGTTCCATCAAAAGGGCCCGCATTTCCGGCGGAAAATACATTGAATACGGCGCGTACAAAGGACTCTTGTTGCAGCCACTCTTTCTTAATATGATCCGCATCGCGGTGCTTGAAAATTTACTTCCCTTCTCGAGACAATGACGATACGCGAGACTTCTTATACGCGATCTAAATTGTGCTCCTTTGTAGTCTTTCATCTGGATCGTTTGATTCTAGTAAAATATTATTGATATGTTTCAGGACTGGGTGGTTTGGGGCCCGAGTACATCCTTCACGCGACTGGACCCTCGAGCACGCTCGCATCCTCGGAGTTTCCATTTTCCATCGACGGTAAGATTCCTTTTAACTCTCTCGTGAAATCGATGGTGATAAATACCGTTTCGAAAGTCGTTAAAACTGGTGAGATATAAAGAGGATTTGAATGTAGATCGAAAGATTAGATTGGAAATAAAATTAGAATAATAAAGATCTAACTCTGGCGAGAGAACATCGTGATTCGGTCTGAGAAGAATTTTAGACCAAAAATATGTCTACGTATCAGACCGATAGAATCATCAATCCGTCGCTACCGCAAGACTCGTGGACTCTAAAATGATGTTTCTTAAACGGGAGGACGGTACGGTAAAAGCTTCTGGAATAAATTATCCTTGAACGCTCTCCGGACGCGTGAATTTCTTAGCGTCCACGGATCGGGCCGCTTTCGAAAAGGAAGACCACTCGTCGGTCGTTTCTACGAATAGCCATGGAATTCGAGCTCGGAGCTAACCTTGCGTGGATCTATCCAGTACCGATTGAAAAATTCGATAAGGATAAGCGTGCGCGACATTCGATACCGATATCTCGTTTCCCTACTTCGGATGGATAAAAAGAGGATGAAAGATAGCGAGAGACAGGAAAAGAGAGAGAAAAGGGAGAGAAAAGAGTCGGAAGATTCGTACTCGAGCAACCACGAGACCGTATCTTATCTTGGGCGATTGAAAAATGGCCGAAGCGCGACACGATGGCGAATTCACGAGCGATTAAGCAATTAACACAGCGTCTGAGAGACTTTCACTTGGTACTTTCGGTGGTGACAACCAGCAAGGGACGGTCTGCTTCTCGATATCTTTGAACACAGCTTTGGAATCGGCTTCGGGATCAGCTCGAGGGAACGGAAACTCACGAGGAGCGCGTTTCAGCTCGCAAGCCGAGTAGGAACGAAATAACGAAAGTGGATGCGTTTAAAATTCCGCGAGTTTTGTCACGTCGATCGGCTACCAGGTTGGACACTTGCCAGTCGAGTCGAGCCGAAGAACGCTGTTTTGCGTGCGGAGGAATTATGTGTGCCAGCTAGCCGTAGGTGTAGTAGCGCTTAACAGCAGGTAGGAGATCGACCGGTTAGGAGGCCGAGAGGCTAAAAGACGACTGAAAGGGTAAACGGGGCCTCGTTAACCGCTACCTCTGCATAATTGAATCGACTCGGAGCGACATGACCTCATTAACACCTTAGCGCCTACCCTACAGGTTGTCTCACAATTCTTCTTCTTCTTCTTCTTCTTCTTCTTCGTCTTCTCCACCTCCTCCCACTTCTTATTGACGATGGCTGTCCTTCGATACGCTCGATCGCGTGTGAACCGATCGGATACTCTTCTTGGAACACTTCGGACTCGACGACAGATTTTTCAGCGGGGAACAAAGGCGATAGCGGTATACAGTAAATAGATACGATTTCAAACTACCTAGTTTGGGAATTTTCTAAAGACCAGAGCCGATGCACGAGCTACCATTTCCTTGCTTAGCAGAGCCATCGGTGAAAATGATCGAGACCGAATAAACTTGGTATAAAGCACACAATTGGCATGGTGAGTAAATTTGAAGAGACCTGTAGCAGCATGGCATGCGCCGCGTAGCAGAGTAGGATCGGGTGAACCGCGTCGATCGGAGTGGCCGATTGCACCAATTTACATGTCTCAATCCCATGTTCCCTTCGCGAGAAGGAGAAAAGAGCGGCGACTTACCGAGCCGTGTAGGCCTCACGGGATATCCTCGCGTATCCTGCTCGCCGAGGCACGATCATGAGAAAGAGAAAGAAAGCGAGTGCAAGAGCGAAAGAGAAAGAGATGGAAAAGGGCAGGAGGTAAGCGAAGGATCGTTCGCATATTCATTACTCTCCGTTGGGACTTCTCTCCAACGACAAAGGGCCCAACCCTTGCTCCGGGAACCGATAAGATAACGGATACTAGTTTAGGCGAAAGACGAGTCTCGAAAATTCGATCGATTTCACCTCGACGCTAGAAAATCTGATCAAGTCTTGGGGTCGTTACTTAAGAGGAATATTTCACATTTTGTTACCTTCTATAAGGGCATGACTATAGCTCTAAATTTGATGAATCTCGTTTTAATTCAGAGAACTAACAAAAAAAACAGAGTTTTTTTTTGTTAAACGGTAGAAGATCCACTTTACCGTACGATGTAAGATCAAACTGGTTCGATCAAACGTAATCCTCCGTTAACGAAAGTAGACACCGAAGAAACACGCGGAGTAGTAGGTAGTAGGTAGTTGCGTCTCCAAGAGGGGTAGGTAAAAAACTTTTCTGTCGAACATCGAGCAATTTATTTCACAACCTTGACTCCGTTGGAAGCCGCTCGTTCTCCGTTTCGTTAAATTAACGTGACACGTTCGATCGGGACGAGAGGGAAGACGATAAAAAAAAGAGGGGAAGGAGGAGGAAGCTCGCACTGTTACAAGAGGACGAGAAGGGAGAGGGATGATGCTTTTCGAGAGCGGCAAAGGAAAGAAGATACGACGGTTAAAGGGCCATTCTCCTTAACGTGATGTTGAAGAGGCAGACGTACCGCCGAATACGTTACCTTTCCGTCTCTTCCATTCGTTGGTACTCGCCGTAAATTGGATCACCGGTCGAATTAATAACCCACGAAAGGATAAAAGACCGTTCTGGCGCATGGTGCGCGCTGTGAAGAATGGGGTGGAGAGAGAGAGAGAGAGAGGGAGAGAGAGAGGGAAGGAGAGAGAGGGAGAGAGAGAGGGAAGGAGAGAGGAGTCGAAAGAGAAAGAAGAAAGAGAGAGAAAGAGGGAGAGAGGAATCGAAAAAGAAAGAAGAAAGAGAGAGAAACAGGGAGAGAGAGACAGAGAGAGAGAGAGAGAGAGAGAG
>JAIFRP010004408.1:2085453-2110107 GCA_032403825.1 Odynerus spinipes
GAGAGAGAGAGAGAGAGAGAGAGATTGCAAGAGAGAAGATGAGGGAGGCAAGAAAAGAAGCAGAACTACCAAGCCACGAGTAACTCTATACCTGTTGTGCGTGAACGAGCGATCAACCGAGTGGAAAGCCAGGAGAAAGAAAGAAGAGGTTCTTCTTCGTGATTCCGTTCTCTCTATATAGGGTTGCTCGTGCTCGAGAAGTACCAAAGGAAAGAAAGAGAGAGGGAGAGAGAGTGAGAGAGATAAAAGGAGCGGTTTTATCTCGTGGAATACGCGTGTAAGTAAGAAAAGGAGAAAGAGAGAGAGAGGGAAGTAGGTGGAATCAAAAAGAGCGAGTGAGAAAGAGGGCTGCATGGAAGCAAGCATATAACCAACGATAGTGTACGTACAAGAGAGCCGCCACCGCGGTCTTAAGAAAGTGGTTTGTCGTTTGGGCTGCGGTCGAAAGCAAATCGCTGCTAAATCGTTCAGCCCGCAAAATCCGGACGTTTTCGTCTTTTACCCTTTACTTCTTATCTGCGAGTACATAATCTATCTTTTTTCTCAATTCTACCTCGTTAGTTCTATAAATCATTAATATTTCAAAAGTAAGAGGAGAGAAATATTTTTACGATCGCTGTTTAAATTAAAACCAAAAAACAAAATTAAATAATTTGTTTATGCCAATAAAATCTGTTTTATTTAGTTTCAGCATCCTCGAGATTGGGGAGTCCAAGAGCATCGGCGATCAGGGCAAGCCGGAAACGTGCGTTGAGTAGTTCACCATACTCCGATCGCTTCGACATCGACAGCATGATCAGATTCAGCCCCAATAGTTTAGCGTCGATAGTGAATGGCTCGAGGAGCAGTAGCGCGAGTGGCAGTTACGGTCATTTATCAGCTGGTAAGACATCGTTCTGTAATTCCATATCCATCGTTGTCTTTCATTGAATTTGTTACAAAAAAAAGGTCGTGAAAATGTAGCCACGTAATCGAAAGAATTATATTTATATTACAAAATGAAACTATTAAAAAGTGTAGAAAATTTAGCGGAGTAACCGTACGCGTCTCGTCAACGTAATAGTCTCTCGTGCTTTCGATGTTCAACGATGCCGCGTGCATGATCGAGATGCAGTAGCAGTAAATTGCGGTTCCGGCGCGCATGAAGTCATTATACAAGTGGATTGCGGCCGGTATATACACGGGCGAGCGAGCGAGTAAGCGAGGACCAAACGCGTCCCACAAATCGGGGCCCACCTTGCTCGCGAGTTAGGGACCATCGGTAATTTGCGATTAAATGAAGTTATTAACGAATTAAAATTCAGCCGGCGTGGCGCGTCGATCGTTCGCCGGCGCGGCACTCACGGCTCCCGGTAGAATGTTCACTTTTAAATTTACCTTCGAAGCACGATCTCGTGGCTGGCCTTCTCGGGAGGAAGAAGAGAACGACGCGACGAGGATGCACCTCTTTTTTGGAAAGGAAAAAATTGCTGAAGATGGAGGGAAGGAGAAAATAAAAGTTTAACGATTAAAATATCACGAGAAGATTTATCGAAGACTCGTCGATCCTTCTTCTCTTTTTTTAAACTTGGTTCATCGATCGATGCATTATCGCAATCGCATTTATATTAATATCGCTTAAAATGCGTCCACGCGTTATGAATTAAATTGATATCTCGTTCGCCTCTAATGGAAGCCTCTAACACGCTTCTAATCCTCGTCACGTTTTATACAGGCAAGATGAACATATTAAGCGGAGACGTTACCAAAGCCTTTCGTATTACATACGTGTACATATGATTAAATAATTTAACGATTAGAAATATTACCATTGTTTGTATTTACGAGAGAATACATTTTTCAACGAGCTATTCAATTTTCTATCGATATTAGTTGACTCGTGTGGAAACGATTTGACGCATTTTATCAATTCGAACGCTCCTTCGATCATCTTCGCAAGGCCATTATCCACCCACGCTTCGTCTCCTATTCCAAGGACCAGGAACGATCAAACAAAACCATTCCGTGTACGCGAGCTTAGCGCGTGATCTCCGAGCGTTACAAGAGACCGGAGACCGCCAATTAAAATGCAAGCTAAGCCTACGTGCCGGAAGTTCGAGTTGCCGTGATGAGACTGTCGAGAATATAAACGTAATCCGATTTCGATCTTAATCTTTCGATTGCTTTATCGCCGGTCCGTTTCTAACGATAAACGTTAATACTCTACTTATCAAAAACTATCGAGAGTATAAAAATCGGTGATCGATTAGCATTGGTCCGTAGTCTCTTAGCGTTAAAGGTCGCGTTAAGAATGTTGAGTGTACATTTCGATGGGTCTATTGTTGTAGCCATGAGTCCTGCGTTAGGTATGCACCCTGGCATGGCGCCTCATTTGCAGCAGCTTCAGGCACACCTTTTAAGAAGCGCCGCCGCGGCGGCTCTTTTGCCTCACACGCATCCTTTGCAACCGCCTGCACCACCACCGTTGCCTCCACACCCTCACTCTCACCCTCACGCGCACGGTTTATCACCTCACTCGCAACTTTACTCCTGCGTACCGCCTCACTCTACGGCATCGACGACCCTTGCGCCTCATGGAGGATTGCCGCCAAAAAGCGAGGTACGTTGTTCCCTGAATCAAGGTGTATCGCTACATCGGACTACAGTCTACCGCTATGCGTATAAAAGATCAGTATATAATCAAAATTGTACCCTCGCGTTTTCGCAGAACGCAGAATCCTGTAGAAAAGCATCGGAGACGTCGTCGAGATCGGTCACAGCGGAAGCAGACACCTCTTCGAGAAGAACGTCAACGAAAGTTAAAAGAGAGCCAGCAACGACGACCACCAATGCGACCACAACCGCACCACCGAGCCATCCTCAAGGTTTAAGTCCTAGCGAAGATCTCCGAGACGAGCCTGGTGATTTCATTGAAACGAATTGCCATTGGAGAGATTGCGGTCTCGAATTTCCCACTCAGGTTAAACATACTTCGATGTCTTTTCTTCTTATTGCAGCGGAAAGATTCTGACTTTTGTATCGATCGTTATTTTCCTTCGGTAGGATGATCTTGTCAAGCATATCAACAATGATCATATACACGCTAATAAAAAGAGCTTCGTTTGCGGATGGGAGGAATGCTCGAGGGAAGAGAAACCTTTTAAGGCGCAGTACATGTTGGTTGTGCATATGAGAAGGCACACGGGTGAAAAACCTCACAAATGTACGGTAAGTGTCTAATGTGTAATCGGTGATTCAACAAATTGAAACATGTCAGAGGGATCGTTTATTCATTTAGTATTTTTATTATTATCTCACAGTTCGAGGGTTGCTTCAAGGCATATTCGAGACTGGAAAACTTAAAAACCCACTTGAGATCTCACACGGGTGAAAAACCATACACCTGTGAATACCCAGGTTGTAGTAAAGCTTTTAGCAACGCTAGCGACCGAGCGAAACACCAGAACAGGACACACTCGAATGAAGTACGTATCGCGAACATTAGTTTTCGATAGAAACATTGCTTGATTGTTAATCGAAATATCACTAATCTTTGCGCTCGCAAACTTTTCCATAGAAACCGTATGTTTGTAAAGCACCAGGCTGCACAAAAAGGTACACGGACCCTTCGTCTTTGAGGAAACACGTAAAGACCGTCCACGGTGCGGAATTTTATGCCAATAAAAAGCACAAGGGTGGCGGTGGAGATGGCGGAGGAAGCGACGAGGCCGGTGCAGGTGGACACAGTCCTAGCAGAAGCGAAGATTTACATCCGAAGACACCGAGTTTGTCGAGTCCTAGCGTAAAGTCCGAGAGCGAGGCTAATAGTCCACCTAGTATGATGCAACAGCAAGGAAGTCCTCTTATCGGCGGTTGCAACGACGAGGTTACCGGAGTTGGTGCTATCACCAATGATGGAGCTGCACTTTCGGAGGAACCTTGGACCGAAGAACCAGATGATTTGGATATAGCCGATCTCCCTATAGCTCTTCGTGCTATGGTAAATGATGATAAGTTGGAGAAATGTTCTAGATTATTTTTCTGTAGTTAAAACACACGATGGTGATGCGATTTCGCTTGTTTCAATTTCTTCTCGAATTGTCAAATCTCGACACACTATTGCGCGAACTCTTAGATGATGTTACATCGATCGACTACTCGTAGGTTGGAGGAATAGAATCGCAGCAGCAGCAGCAGGTACCAACGGCCACTTCGAGAAATCGGATGAAGGGAAGATTGAACGCGAAGGGTGTACCAACGCTTCCGGTTAGCGTGTCCGGTATGAGAGGTGTTCGTGGTGGCATAGGTCCTCAGAGCAACATCGGTGACTTGAATAGGAGGATCACGGATTTGAAAATGGAGGGCGGTGTTCCAGCTCGTCAAACCAGCTTGTCGGATTTGCAACTTAGACTGCAACCATTGAGCGAGCCGCGAAGGGATAGCAACAGTACCGTCAGTACGTATTATGGCAGCATGAGATCGACCGATTTTGGTAGCAGAAGAAGCAGCCAGGCTAGTGGTATCAGTGCCGTAAGAACGGGTGCTACTGGACCAGGAAGTTTTTATGATCCTATTAGCCCTGGTACTTCAAGAAGAAGCAGTCAAATGAGCACCACGTCTGGTAGAATTAATCCTCCGAGTCACATGCAAGGACCTTATTCTACCAGTAACTTGGTTGTACAAACACGGAATATGTCGTTACAGGTATTAAATCACCCGATACTGATCTTTGTTGCGTATGTAAAGAAAAACTTGCATGTGGCAATTCGTGATTATGTTATGTTTATTAACACAGGGTATGCAAGGTAAACCAAGCGATTGGAATAATCCAAGTGAACACTGTACTCAACCTTCTGGTGACCGACGAATGTCCGAACCTGCGAGAGGTCATCAGGCTCATAGAACCTCTCCGCCTATGCCGCCAAGACCAAGGTCGGCTCAATTGCCAGAAATTCATCCAAATCAAGAAGTTATCTTGGACGAGGTTGGGGAGGGTGAAATGGTAGAAAATAAACTTGTCATTCCGGATGAAATGATGCAGTATTTGAATCAAGTATGTTTTCTAATCTATGTAATAATTGTCTTTTTTCTTATATATCTACATAAGTTGCTTTTATTTAAGACATCGTTCATAATTTACAGGTTCAAGCAGGTGGTAACCAAACCAATTACAGGAGCAGTCCCCTGCCCATTTGCCAATCACCGATATGTACAAATCCTTTGCATTATCAACGACCGATGCAATCAGCGTGTAATTACAGTCAGACGCATCAACAAAACTGTTACCCGGCGCAGCAGTCCTCGCAACAACCTTGCCTCAATTATCAAAATACTTCTCCCGTTCCGTACAATCAATGTCCAAGCTCCCGACCTACTCATCCTTCCTCTCAGTACTGTCCACCACCTCCCAACTATGCGTCTCAGCCTGTTCCAGCACAAATGGCAAGTCCCGCGAGTGGTCAAGTCATGTCACCGGGTTCTCACTATGCTCCTAGTCATCTCAGTGATCAGCCATTGACCTCACCAGCTGCTGGTGCCTTAGCGCCGCAACATACTCCTCAAAATATGCTACAAAATTCCGCTCAACTTACGAGAAATTGCTCTCAAAATCACATGTTCCACAACTACTATCCTAATCATGGTTGCCAAGTTCAGATAAATTCCAATTGTAATCGTAACGCAGCCGGTCAAACGAATCATCATTCCAATCAAACGTGTGTGTCGGCCAACCACGCACCGATGAGTCAACAACCGTGCACGCAAATGCGTTCGACTGTTAATTGTCAACAATCGATTCCACACTGCACGCAACAACCTATTATGCCTGGTCAACCTACATTGAACCACCCCAATCCTCAATGTAATCAAACATCAAATCAGTGTTCAAGACCAGTGGTAACACCTAATGGACAAATGACGAATCTACATCCGGATCAACAAACTGGAAGCACTAATCAATGTACATTGATGTCGCCGCATTGTTCACAAATGAATATGGCAAGTCAAACTAAAGTCATGAATAACATGAGTGGATTACAAGAGTGTCAACAGCAGGCACAAACAGCTAACGCATGTATCCAAATGCAGACCTGCGTTCATCCTAATAGCGCTCACCATCAAAATATTGCAAATGATACTTCCATGCCCAAAAGAACTTCGCCACAATTGTGTAATGCGTTACAAAATAATGGTAGGATGCAACAGCAACAAATTTGTGGTCATGGTTGCCAAACTCGAACCAATCCTCCCAATACCCATCAGTATAATTGTAATTGTCAGTGGGGTTACGGGGAACAATGTTATCAAGAACAAGGTGGTACAAGTTTGTTAGAGATTCAGTGTAAAGATATAAGCCAATCTCAGCAAGGTTCTCCAGTTAAACCACCCCAAGGTATGAGACAGGATTCTTATAGAAGAACATTGGAATACGTGCAACAATGCAGAAACTGGTCTGGCAATATGCATGATACTAATGTATCGAGTTCTACTCATCCCATGTCACTGCCGCAACCACTGCCAGCTAGTGCCAACATGGTTGTTAACGATATGACGTCGTCTCTTAGCTCGTTGCTCGAAGAGAATAGGTATTTGCAAATGATTCAATGAATTAATTTGTTTACGAAAGTATTTATGGTACATTAAGTTTGATAATTAATATCATATCGCAGATATTATTGATCACTTTCATCTGACTTTAAGATATATTAAAGTGCCTTTCATGTGTGCTGTTTGATACATTACATGTGCCTTAGTAGTTCATTATGTATTTCCTAAGATGTTCTTCGAGATATTAAATTTGAAAGAGCTATTTCAGCTATGACTTTATTATTATTCAAATGAGAGAAACTCAAAGAGAATTGTATTTTTATAATGAATATGTCTCGTATAACTGGCCAAGAAATATTTTTCTTTATTCAACAAGATAGCTCTATGCTTTCTTTAGATTCTTTTGTAGAATTTACAAGTGTAGGTATTTACTATAGTAAATCTATTTGACTGCGTTATGTACTTTAAGCTATACCATGATCTTTGTAGATATAATTTTATGATACGCATTTCATACAAGTACTGATTATAGAAAGTGTGCCAATATACTTTGTTTCTCTGTCATAGTATTACACATTTAGTTCTGTGACGAATAGTGCAAAGTATGCACTGTGATACAAAGAAGTTAAATTAATACCTGGCCTGGAAGACAAAAGAAATCATGTTTCTTGTTATGAAAATTTGTCATCATCATTATTAATACAGATTACTTTAATTACGTAGAATATTTAATTTTGTGTAAATCTGTCAATCACGTATTTTTAAATGAAACTGAAAGTCTTACTATGTAGTTTTTGATAGCATTGGTTTTTACGATATAAAGTACTATCTTTAAACAACATGAATTAATCAAAACTCATTTTGTAAAAAAGGGCCGACGCTAGAGTAAAACAAATGTAGATAAAAAGTAGTGAAAATAGTTGTAAGTGTAAACAATGTGAGAGGTTGAAAATACATTTTCAGTATGACAGTATGAGTGATTATGTAGGTCGATTGTACTTCGTAAAAATTTTGTGTAAAAAAAGTTTAAGGATGATTATAGTCATCTAAATGAAAAATCATTCGGTTTAACCGATTGATAAAATTGAGTGCCTTTAACGATCGCTAAGACGATTGTCAAGTAAAAGCGCTTTGAGAACTTAGTGACATAGCGTACCTAAAATGTTTTTGTTATACGAACAATTTTTTACGAATTTTATTAATCCATTATATAAAACTGTGGAGAGTTTTGTGAATACTATACATATCTATCATATACATATATAATAATTCATGTGCTAAAACATGCGACATATGAAAAAAGGAGAGTGAAACAACAAAAGCTTTTACAACCCAACAATTGTTGATTATTTGACGAATAAACAAGTTTTCTAAATTATTAATTTCTCATTTCTTACCAATAATTATAAACACAGGAAATATTTCTACAGTGACAAATAGTAATATTATGTTTTTTAAACATATAAAATAAAAATAGAAGATAAGAGATTTTTATGCTATTCCTTTTTATGTGACACTTTAATAACAATTAATATTTAATATTTATAGTAAAGGACCCTAGCATCATCATTTAATATTTATATATATAAAGTTATTATTCATGGAAAGTAAGTTTCCTTTCTTATCGTCACCGAGTAAACGTTAATTCTATCTATTTTCACTAGATGGCGCAGCACCGAATGTCAGGCAGCGTATCAACAAATCAATAACATACATCAGTATCAAAGTGTCCTTGTTGCAGGAAGTATCGGTCGAGTTCGTTCTACGTTCAAAAAATAATTCGTAAGAAGTGTATTAAATTATAAATAGATTTAAATGATTGTATAAATAAAATATTTCTTTCAATTATAATACTTGATATATTTCAAAATTATTTGTAACTTACAGGGATAAACATAGCATTGTTTATAAGAAATTTATAAAATGTTAAAAGATGGTTTACAATACATGTACTAGAAAAACAAAATTTATAATTAATTATTTCATTCGATTGTGTATGTACAACACTTCAAGTTGCCTGATATCTTTTACTACTTTTACTGATTATTTGTAATACTAAGAATATTTAATGTATATCACCACAAACTAGGTACTACTTGAAAAAAAAAAAAAATTATTAATGATCAGAATTGTTTTACAGAGTATAGAGTTTGTATACAATATCATACATTGAGTGATTATTTTGTATTATTAGAACAATGCATTGTTCCATATAAAGCAGTAATATTTATTATTATAAATATCAGATATTGATTTTCGTTAACAGCAGTGTATACATATAGATGTATAATACAGATCTTTGCAAAAAGGCAGTATCAACATTTGTGTCATTCATGATCATGAATGGTACACTTATATCAATTGTATATAAAAATTATAACAAATTGTTATAAAATGTCATAGATTTTTCTAATATAACAAGAGCAGTGATTTGAATTCAAATATACATAATTCGACTATTAGGCTGTTTCAATCTGATGTATAAATCATGATATAAAGAGTGAAATACTTATTGCCACTTAAAATAATTCTCTTATACATTTTTTCTCTTTTTTTTTTTGGAAGAATATTCGATGTGCAAGTTTTTCAGAGGAGTTTCCTCTTTTGTTTAAAACATAAGAGAAATACTTTAAATGACAATAGCCATTGCTGTAAACGCTGCTGTAAATGTTTCAGATCTTTCATCTAAAAATTTTTTATTTATATATAATAAGTAATATATATATTTCTACAAAATAGGTAAAAAAGATATAGTGAATCTCAAAATTATCATAGCTTGATACAATCAGAGGTAACTATCACTAATTGCATCTTTAACATTTCACAATAAATCTAAACATAAATGTAAAATGATGTAACTTAACAGCACATTGATAAAACATCAGGTACTTTTATATGATGCGTACCTTTAGGTATAGTAACTATACATTTTTAGTAAAAATTGAAATTAAAAATTTTTTTATAGTATTTGATTTCACTAATTTAATTTGTGTACATTATGAGTGGTGAAGCTTTTAATTTAAAGGAATGTAACAAATGCACATTGTATTAAAAGATGTTATCATGCATGATATAAACACTATGCGATGTTAAATCACAATGCATGCATTTTATACTGCAATAAGAGTTAAACAAAAACAAAAAATAGTACGCATTAATCATGGAAATAACTGGAGAAAATATTTGCAAACGACTTTGCAATAATCTGAACATAAAAAACACAAATAGAAATGTTAAAGTAGTCAGATATAAATAAAATATCTACATAAATTAAGCGATACAATGTATCTTATTATGATTTACATGGTTAAAATTATGTAAGTACTATTTAAAAATACACACATATTTTACTAATATGTCCTTGCACAAAGACATAATAAGTATCTATTATGTTGCAGGTATATTTTAAATTTAATTCTTTTAGGGAAGACTATATTAAAATATTTGAATATACTGTCAGATCCATAACTTAGTGTACAAGTATGTGAACTTTTGGCATCTCTCTTTACATGCATGATTGATTATGTACCAATCAACATGCAAATGAATTGTGAATTAATTATAATCCTAAAGATGTAGTGATCTCGGATCTCTGCTTATTAATATCCATTACTAAATATCAATAAAATTCATCCTTGTCTAATTTTGTACTCTAATCAGTACAATAATATAGTATATATAGATTAAAAGGTAGTAACGTGCACATAAACTATGCATTTGTATATCATATCAATAGCAAACATAGAAAGACAGTATGTCTATAAAACTTAATCCTATGTATCATTAGGTCATTGAGCATAAAAATGGCAAATAACAAGTGTGTTTATAACGGAGTTTTGATCGCCTGTTACTTTCAGTATTAACAATGTATACTAATAGATAGGCTTTTCTTCATGCTTTAACTGAAAATTGTATGTATTAATAACAGACCACATGCTCTTTGAAACTGTTATATATATATACAAAAGAAATAATGTTATTTGTTTTATAATTTTGATACAACAGAAACCATATGGTTATGATATTAGATAAATTTGATACCGATTTCTATTTTTACATGCTTTGAGAATCTCAGGTACCAATATAAACGTGAAATAATTTCATTCATCATTGGCTTTTTATGCATAGTTACTTTCTCCTTGCCAGAGGTAAATATAAATGTTTATTTTATTTATACTTACGCGCTTCCTATATTCATTCACATTACCCTGCAAACTGAAAGACAAATAGTTTACATTCATTTTCTCCACATTGACTTAAACCGTTTTCATTCAGGCGTCTGCGGAATATTACTGCTCTCGTTTCGTCGTTGTAATCGTTCTGGATGTGAACATGCTAACTGACTGAAGTCACGTACGACATCATTAAATGTCTCATCGCCAGTAACGCCTATATCAGAATCTTTCATTTCTTCGTTTAACAGCCCAAGTCGTAATCTTAAACGTATAATATTGATAATGATAATAATAATTTTTATAAATTAACGCGTAACAAATTATACTCACAAAGTTACAATGTCGGCATTTGCTTCTTTTACTGCAATTGACAAAGGCTTCACACCACTTTCATCTTTAATGTGCTGATCTGCACGATGTTTCAGTAATAAACACACTTGCGCCGTATGCCCTAATATATATAGAAGTTATATTAAAAATTATATATGTATTAAATATTTAATAGATGTATTTATCATATGTGTATAGCCAAGTGACAAACCTAATTCTGTAGCCATGTATAAAGGAGTTTTCCCATCTGCATCTTGACAGTTGATACGAGCACCATTTAACAGAAGATACTCACAGGACATCACAGAACCCTATAAGAATTAATTATTTTAAGCAGCCAATTACTAATTATATTATAACAGTAATCATGTAATTTTACATACGCTTATTATAGCTTGATGTAAAGCAGTGCGACCTCTGTCATTGACATTTGCCCATAATTTATCTGCACCCGAAGCTAAAGCTGCACACATAACAGGTAAGTTATGTGCAGCTGCTGCTTTATAAAGTAACATTTCAGGATGCAAGTTTTCTATGTCTTCTTCATCGGCAAATTCTTCATCTTCACCTGCAGTTGAATCCTGATCTGAACTTAATTCTAAATTACCATCGATTATGGATTTAGGTAAATCACATCCAAACATTAATACATCAGATTGTATTGTCTTATCAGTTTTTTGCGTTTCCGAGTCATTATTTTGACCGCACGATGCGTTATTTATATCAGAGGTAATATTATCACATGTGTTGACATTCTCCTCAAGTTTGGATACATCAGTTTTAAGTACACATTCTACAGTATTCACATTTTGTTCGTTGTTTGCTGTAGTTTCTAAAGTAACAGTTTTACAAAGACTGTTATTCTCATTTAAATCATTTTGCGTCTGAGTTAATATTTTTGTATATAGGGTAGAATTATTTTTTAGTTCAGTATTTGAGTTGTCATTAGATTTTGTAGAAACTGTTTCCAGCTTCTGTAAATTCGTTTTCTCCATAGAATTTAGACTTTCTATCGATGTATATTTACTGTCATCTGAACTTGAAGCACTCTTTGATGAATTTAGAATAGTTTTATTTTGATTTATAGAATCAATATCAAAACTACGCGGTCTACGACGTAGTTTACGAACGCTCCATTTACGAAAATGTTTTTGCTCCTGGTTTGAATGTTCACTTGTAATAATATTAGTAAGAGGTTTCACAAACATACGATCTACGTATTTTGCTCTTATCCATGCTTCGCGTATATTACTGAAGAAATAAAAATAATTATTTTAACGATGATATCTGGTACATTAGCGTATAAAAATAGAACTTTACAAATCTATTATACCTGTTACATTTTGGCGTGGCCTTAACCATATTTGCAGGAATTGGTAATGCTTCATATACGTTATTTACTACAGTGTTACCTAGTTCGGCCATAACTTTTAATATTTCTGGTTCCCAGTCATCTAATGTTAAAGAACGTACTTTACTGTAGTGAACTCCAAGGCTTCTATGTACCCCAGAACATTCTACACATAGGGGAAAAAGAGATGATAAGCATTGTAAAACTATACATACTTAAATTATATTTTATAAAAGTGTAACTTACCTATGCAAAGTGTAATACCTAGATTAATACTAGCCCATCTTGGATTTGAACCACCACAGTCACAACAAATGTCATTTCCAGAAATTTTCAAAAGCTGCTCCCACACTCTAAAATATGAAAGCAACGTTTTGTAACCATGCTTCATATTAAATTTTTGCAATTATCTTTTAAACATCTTTTTACATTTACCTTGACTTAGGTTTAGGTGGGGGCCGTGTAGGACATTTAATATCACGCAATTGTAATTCTTGCAAACTTGTGTTAGATAAAGTACTCAGGCCTCGTTGAATGGCAGCACCAATAGCTTGCTGCATAGCAGTTACCCATGCTAAATATGCTTCTTCGCTATCAGCCTGTAGCATGTGGCTTCTGTGTTCAAATTAGAAATATGAAGAATTATTGTAATAAGTTTATAATTATATTTGTAATTTCTACTTACTTTGTAGGACTTAGTACTTCAAAGCAATTCCGTCTATCACAATCTACTACAGGTTTTACAGTACAAAGACGTAAATCCTCTTCCATCACAGTATAATCATCGTCGCCAGTTCGTTTTCTATAGACAAGTTGATGATCTTTCAAACAGAACCATCTTCTATTCCATGTTTTAAAAGCATTACTTGTTCTTTTAAATAAATAACCTT
Source organism: Odynerus spinipes (assembly GCA_032403825.1). Lineage (NCBI taxonomy): Eukaryota > Metazoa > Arthropoda > Insecta > Hymenoptera > Vespidae > Odynerus > Odynerus spinipes. The sequence continues at coordinate 2,098,725 of JAIFRP010004408.1, forward strand.
CCATCTTTGGATTACCAGGTATGGGTGAAGGGGTTAAATCTCTGTTAGTAACATAAATATGTCTGTTCTCCATCTCCTTTTCAAGTTTATTCGAGTCATCCCTCATTTTAGCAAGATCTTCACTCAGATCCTTTAAAAATGGATCTAAGTCTTGACCAAGATCGCTACCTTGGTGATAATAAGTTATACACGCATGCATATAACTAAGCAGAGAACCCAGTATTTCATGTCGCTTGCGTGTTTGCAACATTGTTAATGCATGAACATAATCTAAAGCAGTGTGGCGGAAACATGATCGAGTAGCTGATAAAATATTTGAGGTTTCCTCATATTCAGTGGGTCGAGATTTTGGAACTTGTGAATTACGATTTAAAGCTATATCAAGATCGGCAGATATTTTTTCAAAGTAATGACGTGTTTCCTTGACCCTTTTGATATCGCTGTTAAATTGAATTAGTTAAGCAAATATTTTATTAACAAAGAAGACAGAATTACAAACAACTTACCTTCTCATAAATATGTTCAGATCTTTGACAATGGTCCTAGATGCTTGATCCAATAATATACTATGAAACTTATTCATTTCTTGCATGGAATGAATTAATTTATTTAAAAAAGCCATTGTCTCTGGATCATCGCTAAAGTACAATGATAAGTCCCACAAACTGTTGGCAAATTGACTGCAAAAATTAGTATATTTTAATATATGATTTTATAGAAGTTATACATTTTTTCAAATATATTGCATCCTGCTACAATACCTTTGTTGTCCAACAAAAGCTTTACCAGTCTCAATCATTTGTCCACAGTTCTTTAATACCTGTCATATAAACAATTATTATTTAAAACCATGTTTGTATAACAGAACAATATTGATAGGGCACCATAAAAATTATCAATACCTTATCCAATTTTTGTTCCAGAATGTCTATATTATTTTCCACTTCTTCGATGCAAGACCTAAGAAAGAAAGAACAATTTCTTTTGTGCCACATTAGGAAGACGTATTTATAAAAAGTAATATTTAAATACTCGAACGATTTTATACCGTCTTGAAAATAGTACAAGCATTTTGTCATGCATTAATTTAATTATAATATAAATCTCACCGAAATTTTGGCGTGTCGCGCAAACATTCTTCGAATTCGATCAAAGGCTTCATTTTAATGTATTCTATAAATAAGATTTAACAGGAGCTGCTTTGTTCGCTGAACTGCAATCTCGAGATTTCTTCTCCTCACTACTTTCCATCAATCGCTAATTTTGCTTTAGGAAAAATTTCGACGCTAAGTGTGTTTCAACAAGTACCAGAGGACAACATATTCTCCATTTTTCTGTCAAACACTACACAGCGAAGTTGGAGGAAATCGCAACTTTCTGACTTCCAGTGTTGACAACCTATGTCTACGTAATTCTGCAACAGTGCATCGTATGCGTAGGTATGACAATGTAAATTTATTAACATAATTCATATGAAAATTAATGTAAAAATCGAGCGGACGATTTCTAATTAGTCGAATACAAAATTTTTCATTTTTTCACCGCTTAAATTTAAAGTACGAGACATCGTAAAAATGTATATAGAATTCAATTTAAAATAAGGTCATAATATTAATAATTGGGAAACATTAAAAAAGATCGTATTTTTTATCAGATAAGAAAAAAAATGAATAATTCTAGATTTGAAAAAATGATCTTGGACGTGATTGATTTGTTTCATACAAATGTATATAAAATTTTGTTTCTAATACGCGATATAATTTGAAAGAAAATAAATATAAAATAGTTCTTACCATTACCACTAAAGGCGACACCATTTGTGCTTGGCAAATCGCCAAATTTCAAAAAACATAATTGTATCTCAAAGTAGCGAAGGTAAAGAAAATTTGGAAAAAATATTTTAGTCTCTCTTATTTGTTACAATTCTCTAATAAATATACAGTTTACATTATTTTTACTAGAGATTTCTATCTTGCCATTTCAGTTTTATAAAATTCATAATTTCCTAATTATCGTCTCGTCGATTTTATAGGTATATTTTTGTGTATGTTTGAAGCTCAATTTGTGCGCGATGAATTTGCGCATTCGCGAAAGAGGTGAATAAGTGTGAAAATTGTATTGATATTTTTGAACAGCATATTAAACGAGGTAAATTTAATATTTGTCATATGATATCATTTTAATTTAGGATGATTATTTAACAAGAATTTTATAAGTACATATACGTATTCACGAATAAACGGAAAATGTACGTTGCTTAACCTGTACTAATTTCAAGTCGTAATAATCAGAGGTTTTAAACGTTAACATTTTTTGTTTCTATTATCATTGATTCATCACAATCGATTATTTTTATACTCCAATATCATGTAAATATTAATGAGTATTTTAATACTTTTTTGTCAATAGATTCAAGATGACTGGTGGTACCACCACCGAAAAGTCAACAAGTAATCCCTTGGAGCAGTTTGTGTTGCTTGCCAAAACTGCTAAAGGTGCAGCAGCTTTGGAATTAATACGTCAAGCTGTAGAAACCCCGGGAGTCCATGTTTTTGGTGAATTACTGGATATGCCAAATATTAAGGAGTTAGAAACTGGTCCATACGTTCAATATTGGAATACGTTAAATTTATTTGCTTATGGCACGTACAAACAGTATTTGGAGAATAAGGAAAAAGTTTTAGAATTGACTCCAACGCAAAAGAAGAAGCTTCAACATCTTACAATCGTTACCCTAGCAACTAAATCAAAGTGTATACCTTACTCTGTTTTACTCGAAGAACTGGATATAAAAAATGTCAGAGATTTAGAAGATTTAATAATAGAAGCTATATATGCAGATATAATTCATGGTAAATTAGATCAGAAAAATTCTCAATTGGAAGTAGACTATGCTGGCTTAGGCCGAGACGTTAGACCTGGTGATACGGGAGTAGTGGCAGAGACTTTATCCGCTTGGGGACAAGCCTGCGATGCTGTTTTAGCTTGTATCGAAGAACAAGTGACACGAGCTAATATAGAAAAACAGAAAGCCACTTATCATAAGGAAAGAGTACAACGAGATGTAAGTATTTGTTTTTTTAAATAAATTTAATAGTATAGAGATTTATAAAAAACATGATTTTATTACATGTATTTTATTAATATTTTACAGATTGCTAATATAAAGAAGTCGCTTGCTGCTCAAGCTGGAGGTGGTGGAGTACAAGAAGCTGATGTGGCAGGAGGTAGTTCTGGTGCAGGTGGTAGCGAATCTGGCCGTGAAGCATTACCAGTACTACCAGATCTTAAGAAAAAGCAGCAGAAGGTGAAAGGTATCAGAGGCAGTGGTAAGTTTTGGAAGACCTAAAGTTATTTATCAACTTGTATACAACGTGTGATTTTCTTGTGATAGGGTTGTAGCATATTATGCGCCCTGTACAGCATTTATTTTGCAAACTTACTGAGATTTATATACACTACAATGTGTAATAATCTTTTATTGTTGATACGCGAATGCATTGAACTCTGGAAAGGAGAGGAAATCTCTCTTTCTCACTATCAGCCATTATTGCTACATTTATAAAGTGGTTGAATGGCGAACTACTTAAAAGTTTGCAAAGATGCATGTACAAATTCATGGATATATATGCATATACCTGTGTGGAATATAATTTATTGTACAATATCAATCGGAATTCAAATATTTGGTTTTGCAAGACTATCAGAAGTCGTGACTTTACTTTCGTAAACTTGTGATTTAATTTAAGATCAAAATAGAAAAAGGGAATAGTACTAAAACGAATTTATTAATTAAGTGCAATGTTGTGATTCAAAGAGAAATATATATTAGTATAGATTCACGGACTGATACGAATAAGTTATATCTATGCATTGTGTGGGATTCATTATAAAAAGAGTTATGCGAATGTCGTTACAAGATGTAATTGTAATTATACGAAAGGGAAACTGTCCTATCAAAGATACATCGAAAGTTTTCTTAACGAGGTATACCAATGGAGAACTGATAGTGACGTGTCTTTTATGAATTTTATTTTTTCGTTTGCATGCTTAATTTGGCAAAGTTAAGAATTGGCTTCTGTGAAGCGAATGGATATTGCAATTTTCATTTTTGGTTCTGAAAAGGCACTGACGCGAATGTACATATGTATCGTATGTGATTTGGGAAATCGATGGAGTAGCTTGCTTATTTTTAAATTAAGACATTTTTGTGAGAAGACCAAAAATCCTTGGTTGAATTCGAAGTTTTTTGTAAGTTTATACGGTTCGTACGTGCGTGTGTATCGTTTCTTTTTTTTTTTCATCCAGACCAAAGCTTACCTAGGTTGATAGAATTTATAGTCCATATCTAATATTGTATATCGTTGTTATCCAGTGTAAAGAATAGCATGTCCAGTTGATTGATTAGTGTTCGTTCGGTCGTACCGAGATACCTCACTTTTGTGCTGAAATTTGATACGGACAAGAAGTCGTTAAATTGTTTAGTGTTCGGAGGAAAGCGTAATTAGACGAGCAGATAGTTTTTGACGAAAGGTTCTATGTCCAGGAGGGTAAAAGCCCTACAACCACTGATGTAGTTTAGCTAATAAAAATGTCAGTATGATTTTAAAAGCGTTGTAATTGCTAATGGAATAAAAAGTAATTTATTTTAGTGAGGTTTTTCTATTTCTCTAATCCCTTGGTGCCTCTCCTTTATGTCCACAGGATGAGTCGTGCAATAATTTACTTTACGTAGATATCGATCGCGATAGATTATAGAAGTATTGAGTTAGCGTTCGCATAGAGGACGATAAATTCGAAGTAAACTTAGCTTTTCCATGGTGTCCCTTTATTTACAGTGTACGAAGACCATCTCTTCACTACATTTTATTTTTAGGCATAGTAGTCCTTGTTTCTAGTGATAGTGACGAACCAAGGAAAACATGGTGCTGTTCGTTATTAATGAGTTTCAGTGTAAATCGTGTAATACATTGTTTCTGCTCATCCGTTACTGCTCTATATAAGTTTTTCCTCAAGAAAGATACCTTTATTGCCCTTTCTTGGTGTTCTTTAAAAATCTTTTTAACGTTGTATCATTTAGCTTTTAAAAATTACAAACCATAAGCCTGATCGGCATTTTCAGGATCTACAGCGGCATGAACTGACATTGATCGGTTGGTGATGAAATGGGGGTGATGCGAGAACGAGTTAGGGCGATGAAACTTCGCGGAAAAGACGTACGAACGTTCGCTCAATGGTACCGCCGTCGCGACGCATCGTCTCTGTTATGTAACTTTTATACTTTTCAAAAATAAATCACCATCTTCAAAATGTTTTATATATATATATATATATTTATTGTAACTTGCAGTTTGTGCACGCATAACAAATAAAAGCTATACTAAGTAAGGATTTTTTTTACTTTTTTTCACCGTTAGGAAGACCAACGTATGGTGAAACGTAGATAACACGATAGATTTTGGCGCCAATGAGTTTATTTTTTAACTTTTCTCACATTTTTTTTTATCTCCAGAAATGTACGTACATTCATTAATCTTTTTTTTATTTTTTATTTATTCGAAATAGTTCCCGACGAACGTAACAGAATCACAAAAATGTTCAATCGAGCCGTATCGTGTGTTCGTTGTTATTCGTATGTTAAAAGTAACGAGTTTTTTGAATGAAAATTTGTTTCATAAGTACGCGCGGTGAAAAACGCAATTAAAATTCTACTTTGCTTCATGTCGTGAGTTCGACATTTTTTTCTTTCTTTCTTTTTGTTAAGACCTAACGAGAATGCGCTTATTGCGTGCGTATGTACAAGTTACTTTTTTCGCTTTTATTCTACGATGAGTATACTTTATTTTTATTTTACTTTTTTAAATGCCGACAATGTCAAGAGAAAAGTGAGGGAAGGATCATTGCGCGGTCACGCAATAGATCATTCTCGACACGAGCGACGCAACCTTTCCTTTTATTAATCATTCAATTCCTATTGTTTCGCAGATAACTCTGGTAAGAATAAGCATACGGTATTCTAAGTCAGAGTAATACCTTAATTAATATTCTTAAGTTACATCAATTTATAGATGCTGATTATCACTTAGAATTTTATATATATGTATATACAAAGTTCTTATGTACAGAAAGTGAACATAATAGATTTTCGTCGCCGTAGATATGGCACAGGAATCCGTTTATACAAATATTACAATCATTCCCAATGAAATATTCTAATTAGATATATAATTATTGTATACGTAATCTTTGGCAACATTATCTACGTATATGCTTTATTTTTATTTTTTTTTTACCATCTCTTTTTCCGTCATTCGTATGTTTGTTTTTTTAGTTTCTTCATATCTATATATGTATAAAGTGATCGACGGCCAATATCGACAAATCATATTTACAAACATATTTTCAAATAACACTCGCATAAATTGTGCACGTGATAATATGGCGTGAGATCGTGGAGCGGGGAAAAGAGGGTGGGGGGGATGTCTTTATATATACAGAAGAGATACAAAATTTTATTTAGTTACGTCTAAATCACAGAGCAACTTAGAGCATCGATCTCTTCGAAAATGTAACTTCGTGGTACTTCATTCTTATCTACGTATTCATTTTTAACGCCATTTCTCTTTTTTCTTTTTTTTTTAATTTATTATGTCGATATCAATTCTGAACTTTTTGGCGATCCGTAAACGCCTCATATAATTGTTAATATATATATATGTATTTAACTCGTCCATTCAGCATCACAGTCACCTTTAATTTTTATACGACGAAACATTAATGAATACGTGTATTTTTTTGTTATATTTACAAATCTTTTCGATCTTTCGTATGGTCCATGAAATTATTTTCAACGAAAGAAAAAAGATCTTATTGAAAGTTCGATTCTCAATTTTGTTATCTGGTTTGTTAATTACGTTAAAAGCTATTCTGACAAACGGAATTCGGTAAATGTTACTTTTTGATCATTTAAATCACGGTTTTGTAATACGATCGTTTATTTATATATTATATATTCGTACGTTCTACGATTTAGGGATAGTTTGAGCCCAATAAATACTTCGTAATGTGTACGTGTACGTTTGTGTGTGTATGTGTGTTTAACAAATTTCAGAATATCTTAATGAAAATTTCGTCTATTTCACTGGCGCGACACGCGACGCCACGTTACAAGTCGGGCTACGTGGAAGATTGTCCGCCACGGCAAATATCGTTAGAATTAGTTCGTTAAAATTACCTAATAATAATAATTTATTTATTTAAACTATTACAGGCTTCTTCGAGATCGGTTTTAAATTGGCCGCTATCATCGGCGCGTCTGTCGTGTCGTTTTGCTATAAAGTAACGTCGTTCTGATTGACAGGTCCATTTCCTATCTTTGTATTATTCGTTTGTCTCGCGTTGTCTTTCGATTCCTTATCGACTTGATGAACACCATCGCTCGGCTCCTTTTCGTTGTTATTCGATTGGGTTTGCGTCGCGCGCGAAACGAAACTAGGAGGCGGCTTTCCGTTTTTCAGTTCTTTAACTTCTAACTCGTAATCTGGAGAGAGAGAAATAAACAAAGTATGTTTAATAAACTGACGAAGATGAAAATTTGATAGAAACGTATGATAAAAGATTACGCGTAAACGTATAAATAGGTGATAATTACATTCACTTTGCGTGGAACAGTCCATAGTCGTGATGATATGTTTCTTAACGGCTTTGTTTTGATCACAGGTCACTGCCGTTAGGGTAACAGGTGCCATCATACTCGAAGCGTTCGTCCCAGTCACGGCCGAGCTCTTGGTTGTATTATACGGTCTCGGCGGCATTATGTTTTGTCGTACGTTCCTCTCCGGTCGAATTAAGATGATATATAACTGCAAGAGGAATATTATATCGACTGGGACATCAGCGACACGTTAAGATACCTAAGAAATCCTCGTGGCACTGTACTGTTACCTTTGGCGTAAAGAGACAAGCTATCGTCACCGATGCGGATAAGCTGATGGTCACGGACATAGACGTAATTCTAAGTGCAACGTGATTACCGGTACCGAAGTAGAGTGGAACGAAGGCCAGCCATATAACGCAGGTAGTGTACATGGTGAAACCTGAATAAATGATTTTTCGATTATTTATATTCCATCTCTCTCCTAATTTATATCTATGTAATTAAGAGAAAACAGGCACGTTAGACACGCGTAAGCTAATTTACCGATGTATTTGCTCTCGTTGAACGCTTCGGGAATCTTTCTCGTGAGTACCGCGTAAACGGTACACACGACTATTAGCATAATAGGATAAGCGAACGCGATCATGTAGCTGGCGTCGATGTAGCTATTGCAAACGAGCAGGTTGTCCTCTTTGGTGGGGTAGTGATGCATCGCTTTAGCCGGATCGATGATTATCCACACACCGTTGATGAGTATCTGCACGCCGACCAGACCCGAGCAGATGATTAGTTGGGATCGCGGTGATATAAAAGACGGTCTCTTGGCGCTGTGTTTGCCAGCATTAAAAATTCTCGAGATTCGATTCGTTTTCGTCAAGAGGGCCGCGTAGACGACGGTAAAGCAAAATCCAGCACCGAACCTGCGAGAACGAGGAAGAATCTTTGGAGTTTGAAAGGATCGGTCCACATGCGCTACGTCGAGATGGAGAATCGTACTTTTTCATCTAGAAGCTGCCTGTAGGAGAGACTGCCGGGGAAATGCATCGCTCGTGATATATCTTACCTTTGAATACTGCAGACGAGATCGGTCGGTCTGAGTACGAGAGCAAACGTGACGAGGTAGCAGAGTAAGATTCCCGTGAGAAGGACGTATGAGAGTTCTCGGCCGGAGGCACGGACGACAGGCGTGTCGTTATGCTTTAGGAACACGCCACAGACGAATAGCGTTACCTGGTTACGTAAGGAAACGTAGTTTCAATATTTTTTCATAGGAATATCATGGATAGCGAGACAATTTATTTTGATACATAAAACAAAAAGTGCGTAACGTCACCGGGAGTTCGCGTAGAAAGATAAATATTCACCAGTATCCCGATGGCAGAGAAGGACATAGCACCGATAGCCCAACCGCTCTCCAATCTTAAAAATTCCTCGGGTATCTCGCGGCAGGTGGAATGAGTTTCGTCGGGTACGGTCCCTTGGCGACAATTCTTGCATTGAGTCTCATCGTCCGGGTGTCGTATCTGTTTAGCATAGATAGTACGTTGAAACGTATGTTCGCATTAACGATTTGTAAAATTCATTTAAATAACGTTCAACATTTGTTCACGGCTCTGAACTACCTGATACTGCGAGCAATTGAAGCAATGCCAGCAACAGCTTTCACCTTCCACGTATTTCTTCGCCTGGCCGACCTCGCACGGTAAAGAACAAACGCTCTCAGGTGTCTGATTGTGTCCTAGTTTAAATTGTACCACTGAAACAAACATACGAACAAGCACACTGTATCAAATGTGTACGGTGTTCCTAAAGGGAAAGGATATTCAGAACGCTCTTTGGTATCTTTCGCGATGGTAGCTTACTGGACATATTCAGATGTAATACTCCCTCGAGGTATTTGCCAACTCGTATCCACTTGTAGACGCCGGGCTCGGTCTGCTTGAAATGTATGATATTGTATCGTGCCGGTCCATCGCCGTTCTTATCGAATCGAAATTTATCGCCGCTCAAACCTTCGGAGAAGAGAAAAGGAGATCGGAAGATTATTGCTCGAAATTCCTATTTTCATTTCTTTATATCTCGATATTATATATATATATATTTTTTTTCGAACATATTTCGTCAGCGGAAATTCGAGAAAGGCAATCATCATCGATGGATATTGCCTTTTTCCCGTAGAAAGCAACGTAATTCTCGTTATTGGTTTTTCCCTCGCGCACGAAAATGGCTCACCTTCGAAATTCACTTTGCGTAGGTATCTCAGAAGTTCCGTTCCTTTGGTCGGTTTCATCGCGTCGCATAGTCCAGCTTTGCCGCCACAAAGGTCCCTGTGCATGTCACTGCGAAATAGGATACAATTCTTTTTTGACATTTCGCTCGTCCAGAAGCTACTGGAGTAGTAACCGTAATCCTTGGAAATAGTTCATCGAAAAGGCGAGTTCTCATACCGGAAAGCGTAAGCGAAGGCCATCACTGCGTCCGACACGAATTGAAGTTGATCCTCGAAGACCGTGTTCTCCTTGGTAAGTCGTTCCTTCGTGCTACAAATTTTCGTGTATTTCTTATTGTACGGCGTCCAAGAGGAATTCGGATAACGGCATTGGAAGTGATCTTCCCAAAATTCTGAAATCCCGAAGAGGTAATTTGTAAGATGCTCGTTAACGCTTTAGGGTCGGAGTTCTTCTTACAACGCGGTATTTGATCCTTCAGCAAAGAGGAAGAGAGAGAAAGAGAGATAAGGGAGTAAGCGGTAATTAAAATCATGCGATACGTCATGCAACCGTCGGGACAATTTCGCGTAGCACGAAAAGGTGGTGGTGGGGGGGGACAATGGATGCGAGTATACGGTCCAGTAGCACGTAAAGCCAGTTCGTTTGAAAGGGTTGCTTCAGAAATATAGTCTGACGAGGATACTACACCTGCTCGAAACTTTCACTTACCAACGAACCACGGATTCCTCCGGTTGTTCTCGACAGTCAGATTTAGGAAGTATTCCTCGAAACCCCTAACGTGATTCGCTTGAGGTTGAACAGATAAAGTACCTTCAACTTCCGCTTCGTTACCATTGCTCACTAAGCCACGCGCGCTCCATCCGTCGCTGCCTATCCAAGAAAATGCACCGGTCGCGTTACATCGTCTGACGGCTCTCATAACCCCGGCTACCTCTTGGTCCGATCCGAAGATTATACAACCTGCGATTCAAGCAAATTACCTGTCTGTATCATCATCCTCCTTTCTTCGTTGCTCTCTTCGTAAGCTTCATCAAGCTCGAAATGAGAAATTTCCCGGTAAATTTGTTAACTTCGTTGAAGTATTCAACGTCTGGTAGATCGAGCTGGTTTAGTCAGAAAGTACATTTCAAAATGTCCGAATATCGTACGTTTGTCTTACCTATATCTTAGCACGTTTATTGCCATTTTAAAATTCAAAGTGACTTTTCAAATTTATCGTATTCCAGCTCGAACAAAGTTTACGTTCTAGCTTACGCGGCATTAATAATTGGTTAAAGGGGATGTTACAGTAAGAAAAGAAAATATTCCATACGAAAAGTATACGCGGCGAGGGTGAGTCTCCCTTACTTGAATTCCAATGGGAATCCACCCCGTTGGTTAACAGTGCCAACATCAATGCGAGAACGAGTCTTCCATTCGGTGGAAGCACGAGCCAATTTAATGTACCCCATATATCTTATTTATTCGTGGCGTGTTCCAGAATTATTAAACTCTG
>JAIFRP010004408.1:2121992-2138309 GCA_032403825.1 Odynerus spinipes
TCTCTCTCTCTCTCTCTCTCTCTCTCTACTTTTTTTAGTTTTGTTCTCTTTTCCCAGTATACAAGCAAGGAAGAAATATATTCATCATCGTTTGTCAGTCGCAGCATACAAAAGCCGGGTGATTCTATGCACTTTCTCTTTCTCTTTCTGCCATTCTGTTTTTCTATGTTTCTTTCGTTCTTTTTTTCCTTTCTTCTCTTTTTTCTTCTTTCTCATTTCAAGCCCAAGTTCTCCTACCGTAGCTGCAGCGGAAAGATACCACCTTTTCATCGCTCATTGTTCTCTCCTTGCGCGTCTTACGACGTGTACCTTTCCGTATGCCGTAGCACGGTGACTTTTAAAGGCATCTTTTTCCTTCCTTCTCCTTCGTCTTCTCGTTTTCTTCCTTTCCAGCTTCAACTCCTTCTTCTTACACTTTCTCACGATCGTCATTTATAAAAGTCGATATCCTTCTTCTCGCGGTGTACGCGTGTCGCGACGATTTCTCTTCGTAGAGGCGTCATATAATCTTGATAATGGCGCGGAAAATTGAAAATATGGTTTCGCGCGCGCGCGCGCTCGCTCGCTCGCTTTCTGTAACATTATCTCCTTGTTACACCGAGGTGAGATAAACATCGTCATTATAAATTATTTCAACTAAAACTTTCCTTTCCAGACCCTTATCTCGTTTTCTCGATCATGAAGATAAAATAGACAATGGCGGTACCGTAAAGCAGCTCACGCCATTTTTATCCCATCCGCGAGCGGATTTTACGCGTGTTTCAAGGCCACCGCGAAATTGGCAATTCCTTTGTGAAGCGAGCAAACGACGTTACGTTTAATTGAAACGAACCGGCTGCGTCCCTCCAAGTCCAAACTGCGCGAAATTGCCACGGTGATGTGCGGCATCGATAAAGTGGAATAAACGACGGCTCGGCCAACCGACATCTGCCTACGGTTTCAAATCCTTCGAATTTTATAGCGGAGAAAAGGAGAAAGGAGAACAAAATCGACTCTTGGGAGTCGAGTTTTAAGGAAAAGAAACTTTTACTTTTTTAGTAATTGTTAAAAAAATTGGATTTTTAGGAATGTACTACTAGCATCGTTAATATCGATATTTTTCTGGTATCGATAGTAACAATAATATCGATTTATCGTCCGGCATGAGTATACAAATAATCTTTATAGTATTATTTAAAAACGATATAATTTTACATTAAGAAGAGTCGATGCCTCGACACGTTTTACTCGTAACACCCACGTGACTCCGAAGTAAAAGTTCGATGCAGTATTAGTATACGATTTTCATAGTATTTTTATGCTGTACGCATCGTAAAAGCGACGTATCCCTCACGAATAAATAACAACGGGATCGTTCCTCGATATGCTCCTAGTAAAAAGGTCCGACGTAAAATCTATGTACCGTTAAATCTCGTTTCTATCGTTAAACCTTGATGTCTGAGATTGACTTTTGATTAGCTCTCTTAAAATTCGAATTTTTTCGTTAGGTCAACGAGAAGCCACTCGAAGGATCGAGCTGCGAGTTGCTTGTAAAATGATCAATTTATCCTGCTGTATCAGTATAATCTTTTGTTAAGATAGGGGAGGGTTTGTGAAAAAGAGAATTCGAGGGGAGAACTTCGTTGGTATTCGCGCTGAGGGCTAATTAGCGCTCGCCTAATTAATGGTCGATGTGATCAGAGAAGATTGCAAAAGATAATTATCGTCGGCACGACAGCGATCTTCCTTATCTACGCGTAATTAATTTTACAATCGGTTCGAGTACGAACGAGTAATCGATAAGATCGATCAATTACGTGGATCTTTTTTGAATTTCGTGCACGTTTGCCGTGCTTGTTGATTTTCATCTTGAGTTGCCAGCAATTTTAATTCTCGTTTTGATATATCGGCATTCGAGAGAACGGATGACAAATTCGATACCGGGCGCATGGCGAAAGCCATCGGGTATTGCAAGTCCGCGAATGCGAGCTCCGTTCTTTTCGTGAATTCTGTGGCAGATCCTCGCGCGCAAAAATATCTGGCAGTGATCCATTTCGCTATTGATGAAGCTCGAAGTATGAATAGAATAAAAGAGGGCCTAACGATCCCTTCGACTTTCTACGTCAATGGAAATTGTTAGACGAATCGGCGTATCGATCTCGGCTAATGTGTAAAATACGCGAAAGGGCAAAGAGATAAAAAGGGGATGAAACAGAAATTACGGAAAAATGCCTCGACCGAGTACTTATCCCGTATCGTTCGTTTTCCAAATTTACGCGATTCGAAGTATTTTCTCGTATCGTGAATGGCTCACGTTCGTACGTTAATTATCATCATTGTTTATTGATTTCAGAATGCGAGGAAGGGCATTTATTATTACGCAATATTACATTATTTGTATTATCTTTATTCGACGTCATGTGTTTCCACTTTTTTTAAAGATTTTGTCATTTTTCTGTTGATAACGCGATGCGCGACACAGCTGAAACGTTATTTAACATGAACTTTTTTAACAGAACGCATCGTTCCCGGGAGGTTCCCTTTTGCAGTCTCCAAATGTGAAAGATTGTTTAATTAATAAAGTACTTCAGCCGGGCTATGTAATTATACATAGGTATGTCCGCATGTCGCAAGGTAATACAACGTGCTTACGTATTCCTTCTAATTTAGTTCCGAGTGAAATTGGAGCGAGGTTTATTGTATACCCTTTCTTAAACTTTATCCTCCGGTATTACGTTGCGACGCTCCCGGTAGAGCAAAGATTTAACTTAAGATGTGACGGAATATTCAGACCAGGGGATCAAGCGCGACGCGGCGATATGCTAATATCAGATGACAAAAGTTATGGGAACCCGGGATTTGATTAACACGACGATGATTTCAGTTTCATCGAATTTTACCAAAATTCCTTTCGGACGTTAATTCGATTCTTCGTCCTATTCCCTCCGGGAGCGAGCGTACAGGTAAGCCCATAAGAGTAAGGCAAATAGATATTTTCAATCGAAACTCGTTAGCTCGATATTTAATTACTTGTTTCTATCATCGGGAGATCTCTCTCAAGATTTTGTTTTCTCCCATTTTACAGCGAAAACGTTTCAGGGAAATCGAAATCGATTGCGCGCTGATTGCGCGTAACCTTTCGAGCGTGGTTCGTCGTACGAGAATAGATGGATTCATCGTGTAATTAAAGAAATGAGTCACGTGTTCCCAACGAAATGAATTCTTTCTATTTTATTGCCTTTAACGCGAATTCGCGCGAGCACGAAACACCGTCCATTTTCACTAAACGCATCCTGCTATCGATATTACCTATTGACTCGTAATTCATGCCACTGCGTTCATCCCCCGCTGGACAAGGCACCCCGATTCTATTGTGTTCTAGAAAATAGATGTAGAGATAGATAATGGCGGAAGTTAATCGTTTCCACATATATGCCGCGCGATGTTCAATTATATTATTTTAGCGGAGGCACGGCGAGGGCGTAATCTCGCTCGTTTATGCGATTCAATACGTCGGATCATTTAATCCGTGAGTACTGACGGTGATTTGAGACAAAGATAGACAAGGAGTAGTATTTACACGGTAAATAAGCAAACCAATAGACTGTAAGCTTTGATAATTGGGTGTATCGTTAGTAGCGGGGTATTCAAAAGCGACAACAATTCCGACTAAACGATTTAAGCGTTTTGGTATTAATTTTCATTAAAGAACCGCTAAGAGATACGTCTATATTGTCGTTAGTTCGATCGTCGGCACAATCGTTGAGTTATATCACTTGGACGATCGAGAATCCTTGACTGGAACTACTTACGATGATTTCTTGCTTTTCTTCGACTCACACGCACGTAACTTAATGGTGTTGTGTCTCCCGTGTATATTAGCTCACTTTTCTATCTTCTATTTTTCTATTTTGTATGTTTTTTTTTAAATTTAATTATCTCGATGGAGAAGCATCCGACTATCGAATCAACGTTTTCTCATTTACGTGAGAGGAGTCCAATTTCGCGTCTACCACGAATGACTTTCTTCTTCTTCTTCTTCTTTTTCTTCTTCTCGTACCGAAAAACACTTTCGCCGTTTAGTACTTTCGAAATTGCAAATTGCTCCGACTTACTTCGGTTTGGCAAGAAGCGTCAAGGAGTTTCACTCGAACTCGGCGAGAAACCTTACGCTCTCTTTTTCTTTCTCTCTCTCTCTCTTTCAGAAATTACGACCTGAAATTAAATCCAGTGTTCTTCTTCCAAAGTCTCTATACTTTTCTTGTCTGGTCTTATTCTCTTCGCACGGAAAAATCCTTTACAGCTCTTGGTAGTAAATTTATACACTCGCGAACCTTTTTTGGTACCTTTTGTTTGCTTATTTTACTTTCCCAGTCTTCTTCGAGTGGCTAATAACCAGACGTTCTACATTTTTGTTGATGAAAAAACAAGACGACGCGTCGTAAAGTATTTATTAAAAAAATACGACTCTCGTGAATTAACGTCGTATGAATATTGAAATGATATAGAGTAAGAACAAATTTAAAAAAGTCATGTTACATCAGGATCAAGATAATTTTTAATTTTTTAATATTGATATTTCTTCCATGACATTCGGCACCATCGTATCAACGGCTAAGTAAAACGCGCGTTAATTGAATTATAAGAGAAATGCGATCACCCGGCCACGGGATAAAAACAAATTCGCGCTGGATATCGTATGTATACTTACCCCTTTTGTCATTTCAATCGAGATCTGTCGGTAAAAAAGATCGCTATAAAATCGGGGGCGGGTTTTATCTCCGACTTCCAACGGTGACGTCGCGGCGGTTCATCATATTTTCTGATTCAATTGACTTCTCGCAGATTTATACGCGGGAATGTTCCTTCCGTCGAATTTCGTGGATCGTACGACGAGGCTTAGCGTCCGACACTAACCTCGTTTCTTTCCAGTTTACGATGACGTATATACAAAACGAACGTAAAACAAATATGTTTCGAGATCGCGAAGAAGACTTTCCCTTTAAATAAATCTTCCATTTCTCTTTCGCGTACGTGCTCGTTTCGTTTACGTTGCAGCGAAGAGAAAAAAAGCCGACGACTTTATTCTCGTTCGAACGGCAAAGCCATCCCGATAATACTATAGCTCTCTTTAAGGTTACGAATTCACGGATCTCGCTGTACGTGCCAGTTCGTATAAGTTGAAATAATATGGCACGTCTCTACGTCATTTTATCAGTGAAATTAGAATTTCAAATTTTTACGACGTCCACGTAGCATCGTTTTGTTTTTCTCCTTTTCTCCTCGTCATTTCAATTCAGTCTCGCCTGTCGAAGAGATTGGCAGCGATGAGCTTGAATAGAAGTCAACGGTGAGTGGGAAAGAGGGAGGGGCAGAGGGGAGAACGGTCACGCGCGTCTCGCGAATCCGAGCAGAACGTGACACGTCCTTTGTTTAAATTTATCCTCCAATACTCGCGAGAGCGGAAAATGATCGCGTCCTTCGTTCCCGTTCAAATGCATTATTGAGATGGTATTATTTGTTACAGGCGTTTAACGGACACCGCAGTTGCGCCATGTTCTTTATCTCGTTCGAACGTTTCGCGGTTAGTCGTTCTAGTACCATTGACGGTTCGATAACGACGCTTCGATCGTGATCTCGAACGGACTCGTTCGAACGATCGACCGGAACGTTTCATTACAGTCTCTCTCGTTAATTACAACACCGGCTTTCTTTGTTCTCGTCGCGGCAAATAAATCGCACGAAGCGGACGAAATACACGTTGGTTTGTTTATTCATTTATTTACTTATCTTATCACGCGAGTTTTGCAACGAAGTTTAAATTACGCGATACAAATTCGTGTGGATTTTTTAAAAGTGAGATTACAATTTTTCAAATTCGTTTATTTCGCGCACAAAAGCAGTGGACCTTCTTTCCCTAAACAAAGTCCAATTAAATAAGAATTTCTAGCGTCCGTCATGTTATATATATATATATATATATATATATATATATATCGTATGGAAGCTATTAAGGCTGACGTGACTTTGTTTGAATATTTCTGTGAGCCGGATGCCGTAGGTATTTAAATGCGCCGCCAAGTTTATTTGTACCAGAACGTAAGCACGAAATAAAGTGATTTTCCGGTACGGCGAATCTAGGACGTGGACTTTAAGAATCCTTTTTTCCCCTGTGAATATGTTCTTTACGGGTCACCGTCACATACTAAAACCTTTTTTCTCTCGTCGCGTGACCTTTCTCGCTTTCCTCTTACTGTCACTTAATCTCGAATATTTAAGGATGCGTTGTACGATCAAAGAAACATTTTTTGTGCTATTATTTGAACAAGACTACAAAGAATTCTCTTTTTATAGATTATGTTGGCACCGATCAAAGTTGAAAAGTTTCGTGAAGGATTCGACTACCGATTGAGGTTATGTTTACGTACCTGAGGAATTCGAAATAATCGTAGAAGATTTGCCACTTGGATCGACGTTACCGAACTCGCAGCACCCACGACACCGCTGATGACTTTTCGGACGGTTGTTTTATTGCAATGGTATTCCGCCCCGTCGATATTGCTTATGGAGCCTGCAACAAACGGAGATTACTTTGTTAAGTACGTAAGTACCTTGTTTTATATTTGTTTTTTATTTAATTCCCTTCTAGTAGAAAATACCGTTTTTACGTTATGTTATTTTTGTTCGATTAAATTATTTTAAACTGATGAACTGGGAAGTATAAAGTATCGGGTGTCGATTAAAATGAAGTATAAGTTTATTTTATACCTCGTTAGCCTTGGAATGCATTTTACAATGTATGTCGTTACACAATATCTAGTAAGTTTTTAAATAATTCGATCCTCCCTCGCATACACTACGTGTAATATTACGCTTCCTTCCTCTAACATAATTATAATTACTTTCCGTGATACAATGTGCGTGTGTGTGTGTGTGTGTCTGGAGTTTCCTTTTACAATGAATGTACTAGGAATTTACGTTAATTACGTGGATAATGATCGGTAATAAATTTAAAGAGCTAGTCGTTCCTTTCGATACGATATTTCATTCTCCTCTCCCTATTGAAATTATTTTGCTCTTAAACGGATAAATTCTCGAACGGATTCTATGAATTATTGGAGAGTACAGAACAATTCATTTAGGCAGTAAATTTTCCCGGTCAAATATGGATACCGATGATTTATCGATCTTCTTTGACAAGTTATTTAAAAATGGCCGAGCTTCGCTTTATTTGCTGGGGGTCGGGGAGGTGGGGAGCTCACGAATTCATAAGATTTTAATATCTTCGCCCGAATTTGCCGGTTCGTCCGTGGTCGTATAAAAGCGAATAGGATAGAACGAATGAAACTTTCATTTCCTCTCTCATCCGTCTACTTCATATCGTGATATCAGCGTAGAATCGCAACACAGTGGAGAAACACCTGTTGAATTGGACCGATTCGTGTAGAACAATACCGAATCATTGTAGACGCCATTTTTCCGGGTATTCACGGTGAATGGAACACACATAAATTTCCACCGGTTACAGCGGCAACGAGAGTAGAAGAGGAGAAACGCAATTCTACGATGTAAATGTTGCAACGGGATGAAGCGGTGACGTTAATCGATGCAATTTTTCATCGAACCTCGCGATAACGTACGATGACGTATTTCGTGTTCTACCGAAGTTAAAATATACGGAATGTGCCAGCGCGAAGTTTCTTTATAAATTTACCAAACTTTCAAAAGGCAGAAAAAGAGAAAGAGAGAAAGAGAGAAATTATGGGTGGATATATTTTAACGAAGGGGTATTTCGTAAAAGAACAAAATGGCTTCACCTCTAGTAATGATAGAAGAAAAATATGTATGCACATATGCATATATTTTTTTTATCGTATATTTTTTCATCATACAGTTTCCACGCGAGGTTAAAAAAAAATAACAAAACCCACCGAGCAGCAATGGTACGCGTTCGTTTTCAACGGCGAGAGAGACTCGAGCGTAATCAGCCTTAACAACGCTAGTAGTAATACTCGTCCATTCGTCGGACATGATCTGCCTAACGTTTCACCGATGGTAGGCTACGGTTTACTCCAAACTAGGCATGTGACTCATAACGACCATACGAGATTGTGTATGTGGGATTACGCGGAACGCGCGTAACTACAGGGGCAGTACGTGTCTCGTAGAATCGATATATCTGTGTAGGTACATATACCTATCAACACACGCACAAGCCGTTACACAAAGGTTTGCATTACTGACTCTCGTTAGCATCGCTCGATAGTAAGCTAACCGTGGTAGAATTAAGATTTAATTAATGCCTGTAATTGTAGCAACGCGTGTACATCGAATACTTGTTAGTTTTCTGTTTAATTTGCTTCCAAGATCAGAGACATAATTACCTTTGTTTTTTAATTAAAAAATCGTTCTCGATCGAGATGAAAGTTTCCTGTCTATCACTTCCTCGGGCGACGAAGTCTCAAAGTCTGATGAAAGATTAGAAATTTTAATTTTTCAAATTCTAAGTTAACGATCGGAAATAATTCACGGAAATCTAATAATATTTAATGTAAAATTCAATCGATCGAATTTACGGATAGAAGAACGCTATCGGTTGTTTAGTATTTTCAGAATATATATTTCAGGCAGATCTGACACACGATCTCGCGGCAATGCGTTTCAATCATCAAAGAAGTACGAAGAAAGTCCAAAGAGGGAAGAAGAAAAGTGAGGATTAAGGAAAGAAAAGCGAAAATAGGGAAAGGCTCGTTTGTTTGCGCTACGGATACCGCGTTGTGAGAAAAGTGAACAGTCTCGTGGAAGGATTAAAGACCCTTCTTGGAAGAGGCTGGAAATTTTCGAACGTATCCGCGCGATAGTCCTGCGAGGAGCCCTCTCGTGAACTTGTAATTAATTTAACACCGGGAGCGGGTGTCCCGCGCTTGTTGTATAACGTTTAAGAGCGTGCCATCGCGATACGTGTAATCCTTTGAAAATCGAAAGAGAGGTGAAGGGTGGATGGGGGATCTGAAAGAGGGCGAAACGCTGCCACGGCATTTCTCGATACGCATTTCTCCTTATAACGTAACGAAAGACGAGAAAAGCGATAAATGCTGAAGGAATGAAAGAGTGAACGGAAGAATGGGTGAGAGGGAGTCGTAGTGGTGGGATGGAGAAAGGGAATCCTCGTCTATCGCTTTACAGTTGGGGTATTGCAGTACCAATAAAACGTCATTTGAGTTCTCCCTTTCTACGAGCACGTTCCCAAGCTAGTACGTGCCTTTTCTTGCGGAATATTTTCAAGGATAGCTTTATTCCACGCTTTTCTCTTTCCTTCTCTCTCTCTCTCTCCCTCTTTCTGTCTCCTTTCTCTCTCGTTTCACTTCTCTGTATTACACTTCATGGCTGGGACACGTTACTCGCGTTCAACGCGTTTCCTTATCGTATTTCTCAACAAAGTATTCCTTTCTTTTTTTTCATTCTTCTTTCTTTGTCCTTTCTTAGCTACTTCAATGGCCACCCTTGGGATCAATTTTTACTTACTGAATTTGTAACGCGTTCAACGAGTCTTCTTCGTTATTTTATCTTTTCTTTACACTCCCGTGGTTCGAAAGAACTTGTTTGCGTAAGGAACTCGTTCTCTGTTCTTTGCTTAGAACGAGCTCGAGTGTTTGCCAAGGACTTTAAACGTGTACGAGATAAGGGGACCCGACGACGTTACTGAAATTATATGAGAACTTGTTACTTACTTCGCGAAGGTGCTTTGGAATATTCTTCGACGTGGAGAGCTTAGATAGCAGAGATTAGTTCTTATGTTAATCGACGCGCGTCCAACGGAGAACAAAAGTTAATTATTATTTTATTCGTAAGCTTTTTTTATTTTTTATTAAGCATCGAGTACTTCGATTAATTGGCTCGAAATGAAACATTTTATTTCTACCTTTACCGTTTTAATGAATACATCATGAAATATTATCGAGTTGGCGATACAAATTCATTTCGATTTTATTACTATATATGTATATCAGGTCCACCGTTGTCGGAGACCGTAGATACCACGTATAATTTCTACCGTATTCGATCACGATAACGCTCGTACCGAGGGAAGCACCCGTGAAATCGAATCGAGAAGGAGAAGTTAGATGATACGATTCGAAGTCGTCGCTCCGATTACACGTATCTCGCTTCGACGATACATTGATCGATCGAACGTTCTCATCGGTTGGTAATAATATATCGATTTTATCGTGGATTACGTTTAGACGTTTTTACTTTTGTGCCTTGCGGTCAGTCACGATCGTGCCATTCATTATTAATATAATTATTGATTATTATGCGCTCGCGTAGTGTTCTGTCTAAAATGTTATTTGTCAATGTCAGTTTATGTTGGACAAAATTCGTGCATGCGTTGATCAAGTCCGATAAAAAAGCTTTTCTATTTTTCTATGTTTGTTTTTTTTTATATCCGGTAACTCGAAAAAGATGAGATCAATGTACAAGTCGACCACCGACGAGCGGATCCAATTTTCTATTTTTTTTTCATTTTTATGCGTGCATGCATGCGTGTGTGTTCTTCGAATGGAGAAAAATTGGCTAGTCGAAGAAAAAATCGTTCTCGTTGCGTTGATCGAAGCTCTTCTCTCTTTTCTCTTTCTTCTTGCGATCTTCTCGGTTCAGCGATCGAGTTTATTACGTTTTTATTCCTCCTCTTTTTCGTGCTTCTTCTAGCCAGTATCCTTCTTCTCCTTCCCCTCTATTATCGGTCATTTTCCGAAGGTTTCGAAAAAAATTTCGCGCTTATCAGCGGCACAAGGTCTTCCTCGTCCTATCGTGGGCGAGGTGGCCCCCCCCCCNTTTTTTTTCGAGAAAGAAATAGCGGATGGACGTTGACATTTTTACGCTGGGAGACAGATACGAGGTCAACCGTCGGGAGAGGGGAGTCGCTCGAATTTATCGGTGTCGGTTCGTCCTTAATTTCCGATCCCATCGGTCGGTGCCGGTGGGATCTTCCCACACGACGAAACTCCGCCCCGCTTCAGCCAACCGAGAACGAAAATACCTCTTTGTTCTCTTTTGTTCCGGATAACGTGTTCTCTCTCTCTCTCTCTCTTTCTCGTTCTTTGCGTTTCCTACCACTCGCCCCTCGCTCCACACTTTTCACCTACGGAGGTTCAGTCAGCCGCGAATTTCGCACCCTCCACTTCAATTTAAAATTCTCCGCTCCGTCGACGACGGCGACGACAAGAACGAAAACGAGAACCAGAACGAGGATCGATACCATCGTGCTGCGTTTTACCGAAAGAAATCACCATCATTGCTTCTATCCCAGCGTATTTTTTTCCCTACCGGTAGAAACCGTCAAAATTAATAATCTCGCTCGCTTTTCACCGGCTACGTTTTCCGGACCCAGACCTAACGAGAGGTTCAACATCGCGATGCTAGGTCTGCTGGTGACATTTTTATTGATTCTTCTCTTTCTCGCGTGGGAAGTTTCGAAGTTATTTTCAATCTCACCCTCCGTTTTTCTAATGTAAATGAGAGCGTCGGTTATTAAGTATGGTAATGTCTCATAGGAAATCTATAAAATTGTGGATAATTTGAAAGCGTCATCTTTATAGGATCTGATCAGTTGTCTATTCTCTCATGTTAGCATTTATTTTAAACATTACTTCTACTATTATTTTTTTGAGATTTCGCTCGTTTCAATATAAACGATTCTTTTTTCTTTTTTTAAGTTGTGGTTATTTAAACCACTGCGATAATACGAGCCGATTTAAACCGTAACGAGATTGAGGAATAATTGAGAATTGCGGTGAGCTCGAATTAATATGATTTACCTGGCTCGGTATTGGCAAGCGAGAACTTGGAAAATTTTTCTCCTCGAAACGAGCCTGCGGTGAAGGTACGTACACACCTATACACCTATGTACAGTATAAGTATCTCACGTACACGCACACAGTTATCACGTTCCGCGAAATTTATCAGGCTCCTTAAAAAAAGAAAAAGGATTATTCCTTTTTCCACTCTTTCTCTCTTCATCTACCGATCTCCTTTTTTTTTGTAACCTCATTCCCCTGCGTTTTCGTTAGCGCCGTAGGCATCTCTCTAACCTTCATTTCTCTTTTCCTTTCTTTTCGGGTTATGACGAGGTGCGAAAACGACTATTCTGTAACTTCGTCAGAACTGCTTGTTAAAAAGTTTATCTCCGAGGGGTAACCGGGTAACGTTGGCTGCTTAAGCATATAGGTATCCAAACTTTCCCGGAGGCGGCTTCGTTCCTTGAAACGGTTTCTTCCCTCTCTCGCCTTTTATACACTTATAACTACCCCTCTGTCAACGCTTCTTCGAGTCTGTAATCCTCTCTTTTTCCTTTACCTCCACTTCCACACCCCACACCGCCCATGTCCTGAAGAACTTCCCTATTTCCTAACCTTTTCCTCGTTCTTTCTTCTTTCTTGATCTTGAACTTCTTCTTCTTCTTCTTCTTTCTCGCGACTCTCCAAGGACAATTCTCAGATGTCCCAAGACATTCGCTCGGCCCGATTAGAAGAATCGGATTTCGCGAGATAAGTCTAACAATGTTTTGTTCCTCTTTCTCTTCTCTTTTATCTTATTCTTTCTTTTTTCTTTTTGTTTTTTTACTTTTGTCCTCTCGTTACAATCTTGTCAAATGTTTTCTCTCTTTTTTCGTCGGTAGACGACGACGAGCTTTGTAACGTGACATAATGATTTCGCAAAAGCTTGTTAGTGGCTCTTTCGAGTGGGCATAACGCGCCGCGGTCGCAATTAATTATACGCTTTTAACGTGCTTCCGTGTCTCATTGTTGCATTTTCTCTCCCGCCTTTTCCGCCGAGAAAGTTTGCGAGAACAAGAATTTAACGAGAGGAAGGGCTCCCGGCTTCGATCATCTCCCACGTGACGGTGCTACTTTTTTTTAGTTCTAAAAAAATTGGGAACCAGATTTATTGGTCTAAGAATCATTAGATATTTTATTACGAATAACGTGAATTGTGTTTTAAAAATTACTCGCGTATTCGACAATTTTCGAATAATTTTTAAACGAGTAGATTAGTTAGCTTAAAAACGCTCGTTACGATTTATTCATTGAATGTCACATTATATACACGCTGAATACAGTTGTTTAATTTGAACGTACTTCGTTCAGAAATTCCCAACCACCGGCTTCAATAGAACGATGAAAACCATTGAAGGAGTGTCGAGCAGCATCCAACGGGTTCTTTTAAGAAAATCGATATATACAATACTCGATCTTGAAAAGCGTAATTGAAGCGAACCGTCAAGATGATTTATAAGGAAGAAGAGTAGGTAATTCAGGGATTAATCTCGGGTCGGTCTCTTGCCGGTGACCTTTGCCCCGTTCTATCTATTCAGAGGCACGTGTAATCCTAATGGTCTGCTTAGCACATGCAAATAGCTACGAATGCAAATGCATCTGGATGAGACAGATACTCTAATGGTGGTGGTGGCTGACGGATACGGGCCAATCATTGCTTTGTACTAGGGACTTTGCTAGAAAGAGAAGGACTTTCTGCTTTTGTCGATCCTATCCCTTCGACCTTTTCTACCTCTTTCTCTTCTTTCACTCTTTCTTTCTCTCTTCTTTTACGTTTTTCTTTTCTCTTCGTTTTACCTTCCTTTCTTATACCATAGCACATTGGCTCGCATCGCTTGAATGAGCTTAATGGTTCGTTAGAACGGCGAGTGGTTTTAGCCAATGATTTTGGCTCTTACCGGAATATCCTTGATCCCATCAGGATCGAATCTCGAGTATACTCTTCATGGGAAGTGGAGGGTATTGAGGGTTCGTGCTTTTCGAAAGCAACTTTCGGCGTTACTCATTTATGAGTGTTCGTAGTTATCGATCGTACGATGAGCGTTCCGTTATGTAATATCCACGAAATTCGTATTAATTCCAAAACATAAAGTAATCATTCTAACAATTATTATAAAAGGACTGTTATTCTTTAAAGATTATTATCGAAGACGAATAGATGGGTCGATTAAAAATCATGAGATATTATTTTTAATCGATCGAGAATATGCGATAATAGAAAATGGATCGTTGTAAAATGAAGGGACGAAATTTCGTAAAATTCAATTAGTCGAATCCACTTGAATCGACTTGTGTTCTTTGAAGTCGATTATACTTGTTCCGCTGCCCGGAACAACGCTTGTCAACGCGATTGTGACTTCGTAATGAGACTTTATTGGTTTAGCGAGTTCACGTCAACGTAGCGTACCTCTAATCAGGAACGAATACTATCCATGAATATCGTATCGCATCGTATGACGCGCGGGCGCGCGCGCAAGTATGCCTCGTTGGTTTTTTAAACTTTATACCAATAGCGCGAGGGAATCATATTGGAATTTTTCTGGAATTTTTCATCTTTGCGGCCGCTCGAATAAATAGTTAACGAGCAACGTGGTTAAATTTCTTGTTACCCTAATTGTGGTGATTATAAACGGACATATTGTTACGTAACAATTCAATATTTATATTTAATGGAAAAAAAAATGGAAGAAATGTTGTCCATCCCTTCGATGGTCGTAACAAAGGCGAAAAGAACGAAGAGAAGTTTGAGATAGAAAGGAAATGAAGCTTGGAGAAGAAAATTGCAGTTTCTTTGCGATCACGCGAACGCGTATCGAGAATCTCCCGTTCGTGGTAGCGTTCATCGTTCGAAGCAGATAATTTGCATTCTACGTCTTGTTTTCTACTCTTGACGGATATACAAAGTGTTATCTGTAGATGCGCTTCAAGATTACGTACCGCTTTGTAACGTGTAAAAAATTACAACTCTTCGTTTCGGAGCATCGCGTTCTAGTCGATCTTACACACCGTGCTTTACGGTATTTCTTTTTATTGAAAAATTTTTAATTTTATTTAACGAATCAGCACGAAATATCAAAATGCCGGAATAACGCCAGGAGGGTTACGGTAATAGGATTTCTTGATCAATATGTATTTTGCCTAAACCGTGATTCGTTTGTTGAACGAGATCAAATAACCTTTGATACGCGATTCAAGTTTATTTTGTGTCCCTAACGTTGGCGATCTTGTATTTGATCTGCGCAAACAATTTCACGGTTCTCACGTAGCTATAGTTTTTATAGTTGAAGACGAGTACGTTCGCATAACATTGTAGAACATGTCTCATGATAGAGTATGACAGATAAAATATGATTAGAACGTAGCATAACACGTGACGTGCGAAGCGCGATTACATTTCGCACCCGTGAGACATTATTATAAACATTACACGGCGTATTGTTTCCCGCGATGCGATCATACGACGCACGCAAACACACACACACACACAGACACATGAGGCAAACGTGAAACCAAACGAGCGGTAGTCGCGTTGAGAGATCCTCTTAGTACACCTCGGCATAATTAGTGTTTATTATGTCGCGGTAGTACTACGTCAGTCCTTTATCGGTGGAGTCGTATGAAAATACCGGAGGACGACAGCTAACTACGTTAGGCGAGGCGCGCGCGTGCATTTTGCTTGTTTGCCGTGGCACCGGTGAAAATAAATCTAATTAGGATGCGTGTTTTTGAATGTTCTCTTTTTATTTCTTTTCCCTTGTTTTTTAATAAACAACAACGTACGACGTTTTCTCCTTCGTGACGGGGAATGCTTTAACGATCGGGCATTGTCAGTGTGTGAGTACGATCGAGTAAGATTGAGATCGACTCTCCTAAGGGAAAATTTTAACGAGCTCGTTTTTACCAAGAGCTCGTAAAATCTACTCTCTCTCTCTCTCTCTCTCTCTCTCTTTCTCTCTTTTTGACGCATTCAACGCGTTTTATGAAATTGAAATATCGCCGGAGCATCGTAGGAATTCCAAGCGAATTACGACGATGGAACAGCGAGACGAGAAGCGAAGGAAAGTGGAAAAGAGAGAGAGAGAGAGAGAGAGAGAGAGAGAGAGAGATATTCGTCGCTCAATTTCAACGTAACGAAGCGAGATAGAAGTCCGTTCCATCGAGGGGTGAGACCTTGGCAACAAGTAATTTCAGTAACGATCGATCGTCATTGTCCGGATACATCGATGCTCGTTTTATCGCGGTCGGTTTTGCACTTCCAACGGTACCGTTGCCCTCGATTTTGTCGACTAAGTAAAACGCGTGCAATTTTCCTCAAAGTTCTTCATACAAATTTCTCTCTTTCTCTATCTCTATCTGTTTCGCGTGCATTGGTTATTCGATCGGATCTAGAGCTTTGACAAGACGAATGAAATTTTTTCTTTCCTCTCGCAAAATTGCATCTGTAGGCGTTCAGTAGAAAGTAGGAAAACGTATAAGGTATGAATTTGTGTGTGTGTGTGT